>CAUYQU010035914.1:0-85753 GCA_963574635.1 Cheracebus regulus
TTGGTTATGAAGTTTTTTCTGCTTCTTAGTTTTCCTTCACGGGGGCACCCCCTCCCCACCGAGCTGGGCCTTCCCAGGTTCAGCTGTGCTTGCTCTCAGTCCTCAGTGCTTCCAATTGCTGTTCTCCTTGTGGGGATGGGACCAGCCATCTAAAAGGGCATCCAGTCCCGTACACTCCGCACTGAGAAGTGCCGCACCAGCCAAAAGAGTTGCGCTGGCGACCCGTGTGGCTCCATCGCCGGGAATCTCCCAGTCTGTGGGCATCAAACCTTCATCTGCAATTGCGGCATCCACTCGCTCTCTGCGCTTTCACTGGGAGCTACAATCCTGAGCTGCTGCTACGCGGCCATCTTGGATCTCTCTCCACCCGGTGATGAAGTTTTTTGTTTCTTAGTTTTCCTTTGGCAGACACCCCTTTCCCACAGAGCCAGATCTTCCCAGGTTCGCTGGGCTTGCTGTGAAACTCTCAGTCCTCAGTGCTTCCAATTGCTGTTTTCCTTGTGGGGATGGGACCAGCCGAGCCGTCTGTCCCGTATACTCCGCACTGAGAAGTGCTGCGCCAGAGCACTGGCAAAACAGCCGCGCTGGCCAAAAGAGTCACACTGGCGACCCATGTGGCTCCTCTGCCGGGAATCTCCCAGTCTGTGGGCAACAAAAATTCGTCGGAAAGTGCGGCGTCCACTCGTTCTCTGCGCTTTCACTGGGAGCTACATTTCTGAGCTGTTGCTAATTGGCCATCTTGGATCTCTCTCACTTGCACAAATTTCTTGATATTGACCATGGGTGGATCTGGCAGTATCTTATTGCTGAATTCCTTTTTCCTACCTACTGGCTGCCTCCACCCCACCAGGTTTAGTGGCTTTGTAGTAGGTTTCACGACCAATCTGACTCCCTTTTCTTCTCCCTGTTAGAACGGCTGTCACCTGGCCTCTTGGAGAGATGCTGATTTAGTTAATCCTCATGCTCTTCTAGACTGTTTGAATGAAAACAACACACCAGTGCCCAGCTTCCTTCTGTACCTTCCCCTCAGACTCAAGGGACTTTTTTTTCTGTCAAAAACATGCATCTTGCAAATCAAAAGCTTCACACTCAAATCTCTTATTCATTATAAATTAAAACCTCAATGAGATACCATCTTACCCTAGCCAGAATGGCCATTAATAAAAAGTAAAAAACAGTAAATGTTGCCATGAATGTGGTGAAAAGGGAACTCACACATCATTGGTAGGATTGTAATTTAGTACAACTTCTATTGAAAATAGTATAGACACTTCTTAACGTATTAAAAGTATATCTACCATTCAATCCAGAATCCTACTACTGGGCCTCTACCTAAAGGAAAAGAAGCCAGTGTATCAAAAAGACACCTACACGTGTATGTTCATCACAGCACAATTCACAACTGCAAAGACATGTAACCAACCTAAGAAATGTGGTATACATACGACCAAGAAAATCTGGTATACATACGCCATGGAATACTACTCAGCCATAAAAAGAAAAAATAGTGTCTTTTGCAGTTACTTGGGTGGTGCTGGAAGCCATTATTCTAAGTGAAGTAACTCAGAAATGAAAAATCAAATACTGTGTGTTCTCACTTAAAAGTGGGAGCTAAGCTATGGGTATGCAAAAACATACAGAGTGGTATAATGGACATTGGAGACTCAGAAGTGGGGAAGGTGGGAGGCAGTTGAAGGATAGAAAACTACATATTGAGTATACTGTACACTACTCGGGTGATGAGTACAGTAAAATCTCAGAGTTCACCACTATACTTTCATCCATGTAACCAAAACCCACTTGTACCTCAAAAGCTATTGAAAAAAAAACAACTCTTATCTGTGACAATGACTTCAGAAGCCTATTTTGTGGATCCTGTTGAAGTGTACTAAAAATAGAAGGAAAGAGAACAGTGCTACAAAATAATTACTTATTTTTTATTTTATGAAAGTAACTTCTATAAATATTTTAAAAATCAAATAGTTCTACAAATTTTAGGAGGAAATACAATAGTCCCTTGCTTCCCCTCTCTTCATTTCCCAGACTCTGTAGATGCAACCATTTTTAGCTAATTCTTTTGTTATTTACATCTTTGTTTCAAAATAATTCCCATCTCTCGGCTCACTGAAATCTCTACCTCTTGGGTTCAAGTGATTCTCCCACCTGAGCCTCACAAGTAGCTGTGACTACAGGTGCATGCCACCATGCCAGCTGATTTTTGTGTTTTTAGTAGAGGTGAGGTTTCACCATTTTGGCCAGGCTAGTCTCAAACTCATGACCTCAAGTAATACACTCATCTTGGCTTCCCAAAATGCTGGGATTACAGGTGTGAGCTACAGTGTGTGGCCTCAAAATAACATCTTTGATTTTCAGTTTTACATGCCATTATAGGCAGAATAGTAAGCCCCAAATCATCCTAATCACTGGAAACTGTGAATTTCCACACGTTCCATGACAGGTGGGAATTAAGTTAGCAGATGGAATTACAGTTGCTAATCAGCTGGCCTTAAAGAGATTATCTTAAGTTATCCAGGTGGGCCTCATGTAATCACAAGGTTCTCTTAAATGTGGAAGGGGCAGGGAGAGAAATCAGTATCAAAGTGATATGCTGTGAGAAAGACTCACCTGGTTGTTGCTGGCTTTGAAGCTAGAGGAAGGGGCAGTGAGCTGAGGGATGGGAGCAGCCTTTAGAAGCTGAAAAAAGCAAGGAAAGAATTTTCCCTACAACCTTCAGAAAAGAGCACAGCCCTGCAGCACAACTTGGTTGAAGGTTTGTACTTCCGACCTCTAGAATTATAAAAAACTAAATTTGTGTTGATGAAACTACTGAATTTGTGGTAATTTGTTTTAAAGCAAAAGGAAAGCAAAACAGCTATTATTAGTGCACTTCTTACTATAGGAGATAAGAATTTAATTTTCTTTCATTTCCTCTTCTTAATTTTTCTGTTAGAGTTATTTCATTGATTACATCTGAATTCAGTGTTTACATTTTTGGGGCCGTTTCAAACATTTTGGAGCTGAACAATATAATGTCTTGGTAATTGCTCAGTTTTTTTCGTTTGGTTTGTTTTTGACTTATCTGTATTCATTCTATTCCTTTGTATAAGAAATATGAGTATCAATACCTTGTAGTATTGTTTGCTTTGTTTTTGAAATATTTATCACCAAGATTCTTATCCTAATGTCTCTGCCTGAAATATCACTCTTAAGCCCTTCCACCACATTGAATGAACTATGAATTTTATTAATTCACCTTTCCTTGGAGGTATATTTTCATTTTTATTAATTTTAATTTAAGTTCCAGAATACATGTGCAGGATATGCGAGTTGGTTTCATAGGTAAACGTGTGGCATAGTGGTTTGCTGTACCTATCAACCCATCACCTAGGTGTTGAGCCCCACATGCATTAGCTATTTATCCTGATGCTCCCCTTTCTGCCAGCCCCCTGACCCCCAACTCTGGCAGGCCCCAGTGTGTGTTATTCCCCTCCCTGTGACCATGACTTGAATCCATGTGCTTCTCACTCTTTCCCCTGTGTTGGCAGAATATTTCCTCTAGTAGCTTATTAATAAAAGATAAATGAGGAATAGCCAGCTCCTGAATATTTCTGGAGTTATGCACTTAAGAATAATCTTGCTTTTCAGCATGTCTCTTCTTTCTGCCCCTCAGTCATAAGCTTTCAGCTTGCTTTGGTTTGTTGCATTTATCTGTCTCCTTTGCTTTTAGCCCTTACATAAGGATATAGAACACGAATATAGAAAGGAGCATAAAGTATACATGTGTAGCATAACAAATAATGTTAAAATGACAGCAGTTTAACCACCATCTGAGTCAATAAATAATACATTACTGCCTCTAACAAAGTCCTTAAATACATTCCGTTGCGATTTCACTTCCCTCTCCTTTGAAAACAACTGCTCTCCTGATGTTTTCGTTAATAACTTTCTTGCTTTCATTTGTATTTTTTACCACCTATGAGTGCCTCTCTAAGCAATATATTTTAGTTTTGCCTCCTTTTTGAGCTTGACATCAGTGGAAATAGATTATACATAATCATTCAGGTCTTCTTTGCTGAGTATTATGATCATTAGGTTCATTTATGCTGTTGTGAGTAGCTGCAATCCATTTCATCCATTTCATTGCTGTGAGAATGCCATAGCTTGATTAGACTACAATTTAAAAAAATTCTGTTATTGCTGGGCATTTTAGATTTTTCCATGTCCTTCAGCTTTATAGCTTTCAAAATTATCTTCTCCTTTTGCTGTTGCCTACTCTCATCCTCTTTGGGTATATATCTTGAATAAAGTTCATATTTTTTTTCTTTTCAAATGTTTCATACTTTTTAAGTAGTGGGGCACAGGGAGATAAACCCTGTGATTAAATAAAGCCAGGATTATTATGTTAAGATGTTACATGGTGCAGAAGTTACAAAAATTATGTTAAATACATTTTACACACTTGAGTTCTCTGGTTCTTTTTGCTGTCATAAACCGAGACCAGGAAACTTAGGACAATGTTGAAGCTAAGTTTTTTAAAACCTAAAATCATGGTTTAGTTAAGAAAGAGATCTTAGTGCATTTGATACAGGAATTCCACTTTGCAAAGGGAATGGAAGTAGCTGCCTCCATAAGATGGCAACCACAAACTATTTAATGTTTGCCTTTGAATTTGTGATATCCCCTAATTCACCAGTATATTTCTTTTTACATTAATATTCCTTAAAAACATGACCTGGAATGATCCTCTGTGCATGAAGAAATACACATTCTGCAATGATAAATGCAAACAAAACTGAAAATTTTATGTCTCAATTTTTGCTGTTCTCTGACCTGCAGTGCATTCCAATATTTTCTGCTTTCAGTGAACACGCAGTTCTTTGTTATTTTGATCACTGGACCTCAATAGAGAAGAGCATAGGCAATAGCCAATGGATATACTGGCATGAATATTAATGATATCTGAGTACAGACTGAAACATAATAATGCTAAAAATTATAGATGATGGTTTATTACTTCTAGACAGCAGCACAGAGCTAAGGGGAGAGTATAGATAATTAAATACAGTTGATATAAACACACACTTTACTCTTTTGTGGCCAAACATAATTATATCACACATATCATAAATTCAAAGTTTTATTTTCAAAAGAGCAACCTAATTATTTCCAAAGCTTTTTGTAAAAAAACTCCATTCATGACTTTGATAATTACACAGACTAAGAAAGCTATATTTAAAAGAGTGTTTTTCTGTGTAAGAAATGTTTTTTAGTGGTTCATTACAATCACTGCAAAGCATTTTTTCCCTTTCAGGTTACATAGTATAATGATAAATATACTTACTCTGATAATAAGCATCAGTGTTTAATTGAAGACTCAGTTTGAACTCCAGAAAATATGGTATCTATTATTCATAGGATTCAATGTTTTTTGATTAGAAAATAACACACAAATAAAGAAAAAAGCAGATAAGTTAAGAAAGAGGAAATCTTATAAAATAGAAATTTTACCTGTGATGTAGTGGTGTTGCAGACCATTTCAATAGTGTCTCCTACTGTCTGATCTGGAAAGAAAGACATTGTCCTGTTGTATTTTATTTATAGAAAAATAGGGTTACATGGAATCATGTTACTTGTATAAGAAAGGCAGTTATCACTTTTCTTTTACTGGATAAATAATTTTTCAGGATTTGGGGATGATTCTTCTAAAGCAGAAACCTCTTTCTTTTGGAATATTTCAGATAACTCCAATAGGATCTCAGCTGGAGCTCAAGACTTGGTTCTTTTCTTTTTTAACTTATTTTTCTTTCCTCTTATTTCTTTTTTCTTCTCTCTCTCTCTCTTTTTTTTTTTTCCAAATGAATCCAACATCCCTTTTGGAGAACAGAAGATGGCACTCTTCCTTTTATCTTGTGAAATTTTCCTCTCGACTGTTTATTTTAATTCTTCCTGTTAAGATTCTGAGCAGCACCCTGTTGGCAAGTTTGATTGTTTCTTTGCGGTTAATGACTACTTTTTCACTTATCAAAGGACAGGGACACATTCCATGAAGTGTAATGTTGAATGTGAGGCACCAACTGTCATTGGTAATTCAATAGTAAATAGTGGTGAAAGTTTGACAAGGTCTCTTGCAGTTTACTTGCTCATGTGAGTAACTTGTTTCCTGAATGATTTTCTTCTCATTTTGTTTTATAAACATAGTAATAGAAAACGTCTAAATATATGAGATGACTCGGAAAAGATTTGCTATTGCCACTTCCACATGCTCAGAAACTGGTGGCTGATTAAATGAGCATATAGTGACTTCAATGTGTGTCCTTTCAGCCAATTCTAAGTCTCAAATTAAACTTCTTTTTGAATCTTAAATCTTGTATTTTCTTGTCTTTGGTATCTAATCTAGGATAGTTAATGTTGGTAAGGTTGAGATTGTCTCATAGATGGCAATAAAATCAATTTGATTGCCCTACATTGTGTTTACATTTTTTCCCAAGGGCATGAAAGCAGTTACACATATTCAAATGTTTTCTAAATAATGTTATCTTGTTAGAAATAATATATTCTGTTTCGTTTTTGAAGGTCATTTCTTCATTTTTCATATAAGTCCCAGATTTTCCTAGCGATACCTATGTTTTAGGCTTCATTGTCATATAATTTGCTTCGTTTTTTAATATTTGCAGCTCCAAATTGATATATGAATTATAAACACCACTGTGTCTTGTTACTAATATAAATTATTAGGATATATATGTGTTAGGAAGTTGGTTACCTAAATTGGTGGAATTATATTTGGTTCTATTTTTAACATTCTGCCTGACATCAGTGTAGGGTTTAAATTTTGGCTCTCCTCAACACTTTAAATGATATGGCCTATGTGCGTGTCTGGAGCAATTCTACCTATCATATCCCAGCTTGTTTTTGTGCTATTTTAATTATAGCTCTCATTTTGATTAGGTAAACAATTCCATACTTAAGTCTTGCACTCTTGCACAAGTGCTATCTATTAAGAAAGTAAACCAAAGTTCACAATGATAATATAAAGTGTTTGGTCCTCTATAAAAACTATGTAAAAATCAGACTGGGTGCGGTGAAACCCCATCTCTACTAAAAAACATACAAAACTTAGCTGGGTGTGGTGGCGCATGCCTGTAGTCCCAGCTGTTCGGGAGGCTGAGGCAGGAGAATCACTTGAACCGGGGAGTCGGAGGTTGCAATGAGCCGAGATTGCGCCACTGCTCTCCAGCCTGGCGAAATAATTTTACTAAATATAAAAAAAAAAAAAAAAAAAAAAAAAAAAAAAATTAATGGGATTTTTTTTTTCTGGGTGGTGGGATACTGGGGTAGGCAGAAATATAAAAAGATAGTATCTTCGACTATAAGCCTAAAGAGCTCATGGCTGGTAAGACATAGGAAAGGAGCAACAAAGCCTGGTTCTAATAATCACGACCAGAGAGAGTTGCTTGGATATCATGATAATCACCTGTCTCTGTTCCTGACTTCCACACTGATAAACTGTAGAAAAAAGAGTTATGGAAATCAATTATTAAGATGATCTGTTACAGAATCTAGTCCTGGAGAATAAAAAAAAAAAGTATAACGGAATCTTTCAATTAATTTGAGAGCTATGGAGTCCAAGTACTACTTCATCATTTTTCATTATATTGGCTTCTCGGTAGTATGAACATGGATTTTCTCCAGTTAAAAGGCCTGTGATTTGTTTTACAGGGACTTTGAAGTCAGTAGGTCTAGGCTATATAGCTGCTAGTCTGGGTATACTTTGCATTGGTTTTACAGCTGTAGCACTCAGGGCTAAAGTCATAGAGGCAAAGAGAACTTTCTAATAAAAACTTTGATATTCTACAGCAGAGGTCAGCAAACTATTTTGTTAAGGCCCTATAGTTAACATTTTAATTTTTGTGGGCCAAGAGACAAAAAAGAGGATATTATGTAGGTACTTTTATAACTATTTACAAGTAACCATTTAAACATGTAAAAAAAAACTCTTAGTAGGCTATACAAAAATAAACAATAGGCTTAATTTGGCCTGCAGGCCACAGTTTGCTCAATCTCTACAGCATTCAAAAACTGTTTTCTATGTCTATATGTCTTTTTAAAAATAATTCAGGCTAAGATCCAAATGTTTGGTCAGAAATACAGGAACACCAGTATTCTTAGAGCTTGAATGTTTGAATTATATAAAGAATTGTAGCTGATTAGACAGATTAAAATTTTGGTTTGGTTGATTTGCTTACACTAATAAAGATACATTTACATCTGGCAAACATAAAGGCAGGTCCTAAACAATCAAGTGGCATTTATTTAAACTGTTACGAAAATGTCAAAAGTCCTGCTGGAGACAAGGAATCATTATAGCAGGTAGTTGCTGATGTTTTATAATTCTGTGCTTAGGAAAGACATGATCTAGTTTAAGAAGTTAAATAAATCAGTCAGGAAAATACAAAGTTCTATTTATTGAGAAGAAAAAATATAAAAGCATAATTTGGTGATAAATTTTGTCTTGCAGTTGCAGAGGCTCTTTAATGATTCCCTAGTCAGTACTAAGCCTTTGAGAATTTGCTTTCTTTGTCATCTGCAGGGAAACATCCAGCAGATGGGCAGAAGGCCTTGTCTAGCTATTGGAGGACTTGCTAGCCGAAAAGGAAATCAGGTCATCCAATCGGACAAACCCATTTTCTTGAGGTTTTGTACCGTTGCTTCCCTGAATGGCAGTTAATCATCAGGCCATACGGGTGCTTTTAACATCTGGCTAACTTCCAGAAAGAGTTCAGTAAGTTCGGTCTAGTACAGTTGGACCATATCTTCCACTGTTTATATGTCTCATAGTTTGTAGAAAAATATCTTTCCACTTGGGAAAAAAGGCTTAGAATCATTTGCCCTACAGAGCTGTTGCCCACCTTAGGGTTTTCTCCTATAGCAGGTGATGTTGCTGTCTTGATATCACGAACAGTGGTTCATGACATCAAGATATTTCTTCATTAGTTTTGTCCTATGCATGCTTCTCTATGAATTCAGTACATGTTTAGTATTTTCATTGTTGATAATAGGTAATTAGCGTTTTTAGTTACTTTTAAGATCCACTTGTATAATAGAAGAGATATAAAGTGTAGTTAGGAATGTGTTTTCAACAAAGAAAGTGAACTCAAAATTTTTCTAGTTAATAGAGAATAGTAATTTTAAAAAGTAAAGAAGTGCTGATTATAATTAATTGGCACTTACTGAATTGATACTAAATCTGTCTCAGCCATATTATTTTGATTTAAATATATATTTTCATCAGAACTTATTTATACATTATTTTGGTATAAATGTGAGGTAATGATATAAGGTTAACATCTTTGAAATAATTATCTCCATAAATATATATTTTATTTAAGGAAGAACCTATAAAGGCTTCCCCAATAATTGTCAACTAATAAGTTTCCAATATTTTGTAACAAAATGGTCCCTAGATTAACTATCATATTATATTAATTATAAGAGGCATATTTCCTTATTTTCACTTTTTATCATCTTTGGAATTGGGGTGCATCCTGTAAGTGATAATAATGATAGTGTATTATATGAAATCAGCAGATTTTAAATGATGGTACATCTTAAAATCAGGAGCTGATTTAAATGACAGTACATCTTAAAATTAATGTGCCTTAGATTCAGTAAAATAAAATGTTCCTGGAAATATCCCAGGAAAGAACAAGGAAATAGAAAAAAATACATAAAATAATAGAAACAATCGTATGGGAATGTAGAGCTCAATTAAACAACAACCTGTAGTTAAATTCATTCTTAAAATGGATATTCACTGGTGGCCTATTTTATGCATTAAGCTAGAAAATTAAGGATTATAAAAATGTTATATGATACCACCCTGATCTCAAAGAAATAGAATACATTTTGAGAGTCAGGACAAAGAAATATGAGATAATGAAACATTGTCTAGACTTTTTACAAATATTAAAAGCCCTTTTACAAGTATTAAAAGGATGTTTATGTGTATATCTCTCTGTGTATGTATATATACATATATATAAAACACTAATGATAGAATACATATATCTTTATTGTTTATACCTGTATTTATATATGTGAACAGTATGTGGGCTAGATTAGTTGAACTGTTTAGAATTATCATCATGGCTGGGCACAGTGGCTGACATCTGTAATTACAGCATTTTGGGAGGCCAGGAGATCAAGACCAGGTGAGACAATATAGGAGACCCTGACTCTGTCAAAAAAAAAAAATCATTATTGTCATTACAACTAGCATTGATTGCTTACTGTAAACTGTACCAGGAATAGTATAATATAAAATATAAATTGCAGAGGATCCTAAAGAAGGCTAGAAATTATCCAGATTATAAAAGTTAGGATAAAAGGATATTTTGGGTGGGGAAAATGGCATCAAGAAAAATTTGAAGTTAGTTATGGGACAAAACAATTACAGTGGTGGTAAGATAAAATTTTATAAATTTCAAGACTAATGCTGGAGATGAAGCTGGCTAATAGGCTAGGATCAGATGGTAAGAAAAACTGCATGCCAGGATAAACAAGGCCCTGAGAAGCTATAAAGGACATTTAAATAAAAGAAGGACATCTTGATCTTGAAGATTTCTCTTGCCGCTGCTGTTTCCTCTAGCTATTATTCTATTTCTTTATTCATTATCAATCTTTAAAAAGAGTCTGTAGCTCCTGTCTTATTATCTATTTCCTTAACTCTTTCTGCCTCACAGCGTGGCTTTTTGAAAATTTCCATTCTGCTGGATTTGATTTCTCAAGTCCAATTGTGTCTTTTCTCAGGCTTCATCTTGCTCTAAGAAGTGTGTAGTACCATCAATAAGTTCTGTGTCATTGACTGTTCTCTTTGTGGATCCTGTGGCAATGCTGTCTCTCAGTTCATGTTCTGTCTTTATGTTTATTCTTTTAAGATCTCTTGCTTTATTATTTCTTCTCATTCCTTTGATGTAGACTTTTCTGAGATGAATTTTAAAATCTTATTTCTTAGTACCTAATCTTCATGTAATAATTTTGACTTAATTCACAAGAGTCCCCAGTTTATCTCTAACCTGACTTTTTATCCAGGTATTAGTCATGTATTGATATCTTCATGGACATTAATTTGGATAGTTCTTAAGAACAACATGTACAAATTCAAACTGTTTGATTTCTTTAAATATTTGACAACTGACACCCAAACCAGTTTCTTCTGATCTTGTATTTCTGCTTTTAGCACTAGCCCTGTGTCAGTCACACAGGTTAAATATCTTCTAGCAATTAAATATTATATTAAACTGTACAGTTAAATAACATTTTCATAAAAGTTCAAATATTGCAGGTAAGGCCAATGTATCATTGAGTCCCCATATCCATGTCTTCTTATCAAAGAAAACAATTGTGTATAATCTAAGTCCATGTGAAATTCGTGTGTGTGTGTGCGTGTGTGCGTGTGTGTGTGTGTGTCTGTATACAATATATGATTTTGTTTGGGGAGCATATATTTAACAATTTATCTTGCACATCTTTCTTGCAATGTTAGTATCAACAAATATATCTAATTGTTTTAAATATTAATAGTATTTCGTTATCAAGTCATTTTTAAACATCTCCCTTACATTCCAACTCACATTTAATCCTTTTTACCTCAGTAGTGTTGTTTTACATACAATTTAAAAACTTCCATTTTAAAGATGAGAAAACTGAGGCCCATAAAGTTTATCTGACCTGTCTAGGGCTATTCAGCCCTTTGTCCTAAAACCAGACCTGCTGACTCTCTTCTGGTTTTTTTTCACCAGTACCAGAGCTCCTCATTCACATTGCTGCTTCCCTAGGACTGTTAAGATCTCACTGCAATACAGGCACCTAACTAGAGCAGCTCTTCAGCCACTCTGACCCAATTTTTATCACCTAACATCAAAATCTAAATAAAAGAGAGAGATTATAATATCCTTCTTAACTTTACTAAAGCCTGAATGACTTAAAAAATAATTGCATCTGGTCTTACAGGAATCCCAATAGGTAATGTTACATAACATGCTACAATGAAAAAAACCAAAGAATATAAACCTGTAAGTAACTTATTTAACTGCTTAATCAAACCAGTGAAAGCACTTGCTAACATGCTGTATGTGATTTATGCTCTTGCTCAATGACATTCTTAATAGAACCTCTGTGTTGGTTGATGGAATCAGTAAAGGTGAGCCTTATATCAAGTGATTTTGATCTATGTATTACCTTTGTCCTTATCATCTTAACTTGGAGGACACTGATGAATCATTTTATTAATATGATTGATTTGATAGATACTACCCTAGGAAAATTTGTTTTGCTAAAATTTATGATTATATACCATACTTATATCGTCTAAGCACATAAAGCACATTATGTTATTTATATTTAATTATTGGAAACCCCAAAATTGACATCAACACTGGGTGTCTGTGAATCCAATAGCTCCCCATAGGTTCTATTGTCTCAGTGAATGACTCTTAATGACAGATTTTAAAAAAAACAAAAAAAAAAAAACAAAAAAATAGCATCTTTCTGTAAGTTAACTAAATTTCAAGTGAGAGAACCATACTTCAATTGGAGTATGGTTTAACAAAATAGAGACTCTATTGCCTCCATAACCTAAGATTGTAGATACAGATGCTCAATTTTTACTGTAAAGATTCTGCCTGTCTTCATCTCTTGGTTGGGTATCTGTACTTCTGTTCTTTTGAGATAGTCCAGGTTTATGCTGCTTTCCTGGCATCCTGTTTAGCATTTGTCCTGGACAAAAGTGTTCTAATTTGGATGATGAAGTGTATGGCCACTCTGTCTGTTGATTCCAGCATTGGGTTTATGCAGTCTTCTCCTGTGGTGGTGAGATGGGCCTCAGGGAATTCAGCCTTAAATTGTACTAGCTTGTATCAGCTTGTCATCAGGGCAGAATCCCCATTATGTGGGTCAAGGGCCTTTCCTGAATCAGTTATTTTAGCTGCGTAAATGGAACCTGCTCATTAGGCAATCTCTGCTCATGCTGAGGGAAGAGGAAAATAGTTTTATCTCTACCCAGATGATAAAGACTGAAATATAGGAATATAAGTTCCCCAAAGCAAAATTCCTTCAAAGTACTATTTTTCAGATGAAAGGTAGAATAGATGCTGGGTAGACAAAAATTATATTGTTCACTGAAAAAAGTAGAATTTTTTTAACCTTCTGTATAGGAATTACCAAAAAAACTTTTCTTAATAGTAACTTTTAGAATAGAGATTATATCCTCCTTCTTGTGTCCCCCCCACCGCCCCCCCCCCCACCTTTTTTTTCTAATGTTGCTGAGAGGACTTGTCAGGAGGTAGACAATTCAATGGTTTCTATACTGTTGTGTGTCCTTTGCATCTCTGTTTTTCCTTAACTAACAGCAGTTCTAAGTTGCTCACATGTTGATGAATTGATTCACAGTAATCAGACTCTGAAGAGACTGATTTGTAAACCAGTGCTCAACTTATTTATAAAGGAAGATGCATCTAGTGTAATCTATAACTGGTACTAGCTGTCTTCTCAGCACGCCACTTTTTTGACATCAATATATGTGGGAAACCTAATCTGTTAGTAATAGATGGCTTTGGCAAGCATAGAATCAGCCAGAGCCAAGGGAAGTGGATGAATTTAAGTAACATCTCCTGTAAGTTGAGATAGAGTCTGAAGGAATTATGCTTCCCCCAAATAAAGATAGATTCAAGTGGTAGTCAGTGCCTGTCATCAGCTGCAGTGCCTCTGCTCTTCAGGTCAGTTCCCGGTAGGCATTGGTAAGGTTCTTGTTCTGCTTTTTCCAACACTGCTGTTTAGCCTTATGGGTCCTTATTTTCCCATTTCCCTCCTCGTGCCCCCAGGACTGATCTTAGGCAAAACTGGGGAGTAGATGTAATTGTCATAGTGTGTACTGCATAATTTTTTCATATTCCTCTTACTTTTTAAGACTTTTATTAAAGTATAATATACACAAAGGAAATCATACAGAAATAAATAACTCGTTGAATTATTAAAAATTGAACACATCTGTAAACATTGCCCAACTTCTTTCTTTTTTTTAATAATTCCCCTTTCTCATATGGTATACTCTCATTTAATCTCTTCCCCCTCATGTTTTTGTATTTTAAACCAAAACTCCAAAGCAATATCAATGCTTGAAACAAGGTGATGAATTGCTAAAGATAGACTACCAGGTATATCAGAAGATAAAAAAAACTGTGGAGAATCTTCACATTTTTTCTTTGGATTAAGCATGAGGAGATTTGGGGAAAAGAAAATTCAATAAAAGTTGGAGAAAGCTTTATGTAAAAGTTGGAAACAAATCTTGAGTAAGTGTAGAATTTATCAGTTAGAAGGCAGGAGGAGAAAGGGAATGAGTAGAAGTGAGAGGAATAACACAGTGCAGCAGGGTGCAGAATGAAAAGGCAGGCCAGGGCCTGAACCAAAGGGTGAAGGTCATAGGGATAGTAAGAAGCAAAGTTTCAGAGGGACAGAGCCCAGCAAAAGCAAAACATTTACAAAGCAGAGACTATAGACTGAATCATGACTTTCAGCAAGAATGACAGTAATAGACGCACTACGAAAATAATGGCTTGACAGTAATATGTTAAGGGTTTTGAGAGGAAAGAGAAAGCGTTGGAAAGAACAATTACATTGTCGTTCTACCTAGTGTATGAGCTAATTCTTAAATCTGAACTAAAGGAATGGCAAAAATGGATAACATAGATCTTTTGAAATAGGAATCAATAGAACTAGGTTATGTATCATAACAGGTGTAGTTATTAAGAAAGTCAAAATTAAATAAAGTATTTAAAATCTGTAGAATTCGTTCCTAAGAAGAGCTGGGTTTGGAAATAAGAGGATTTTAGTTTGGGATATGATGTGTTTGCATAGCTGGTAAGACACACAAGTGAAGGGCTCGAGTGGGCAAATGAAAATATGGGATGAGTAGATTTTAAGTGTTTGTATCACAAAAAGGACAATCATGTGAAGTAATGTATGCATTCATTGGGGAATGGTTTGATCATTCCACAATGTACATGTATTTCAGAATATCGTATTGTATATAACAAATATATACACTTTTATATGTCAATTAGAAAAGTTTAAAAAATGCTAACATATGAAAAAAGAAAAATAAATATGGGATAGAGATATAAGAAAGAGGTCAAGATTGAAGATGCATTTGGGGGTTGTATATGTGAAGAATTATGAGACTAAGTAAGCTGCCATTTGAATGATAAAATGAGCAGAGGGAAGATATCTTAGACTTTGGGTCTACACATGGAAGACAGGATGCTTTAAACATAAGAACTAAAGAAATAAAAACATCTAGCAGCTTTTGTATGCCACATACTGTTCTAAGTGTTTCAAGTGTATTCAAGGGTTCAATCTGCTTTACAGAAAAGGAAGCTGAAGTACAAAAAATAACCAGAGTGCAGACTTTAGAAATCAAGAAATTTTAGGTTTGACATTTCAGCTAAATGCTACAGAAAAGTTAAATATACTGAGAAGGATCACCATTGAGAGTTGAGGTAGTAGTTTCATTTACATCAGCATAGAAAACAAGTTTTTAAAGAAAGAAGTGGAAAACATTTAGAACCAGTAGGAAGAAGACCTATGTGCGATGAGTTTGCCATTGAATGGAAGAATAAAAACATCGAAAGGAAGTTCAAATATGATTAAAGGGAGATGGAGAAAAGGTATAGAGAAGAGTATATTACTGATCCAGAAAAAGGGAGCCATTGTCAAAGGGACATTCTGGGAATGTAGAGTTTGCATGGAAGCATTAACTGCAGGCATTGGGGCTGTGTTCTTGGTTACTATTATGGGAGGAGATGTGAGGGGATGTGGTAATAAAAAACACTGTGATGACTCACTGCACGAAGAGCTCACAAAAGGGCTTACATTATCTTCAAACAGAAGCAGGCAGTTCTGGGAACTAACAAATAAAAATTATTAAAGAATGAAAGGAGAAGGGTGGTCAGGAGGGAGGAAGCTAATGTTCTATGAGAATCCACTTTGTGCCAGGTGGTGTGACAGAAACTCTGACAAATTGGACAGTGTGAGTCTTTAATGCATCACTTTTACAAAATTGAATGGTTTCCCTCAGGTTATCTATGCTTTTTCAGTCTCTATTATTTTCCTTGGGACAATTTGTCATTTTCCCTCATCTTCCCATATTTTATTTTATCTCTCATTGACTCTAGGTTGACATTTGTTCAAAAAGGAGAATTCTGCACAGAGTGAATTCCAATTTGGATGTTCTATGTGTAAACATAATCTCATGTACTGGCAATTTCCTTGTATTTGAAGCTTGCATAAATATTCACACTCCTGGGTTCTCCATCATCTGTTGAGTAGAAGTCCTCAATCTCCTTAATGTAATCTTTAAATTATTCTATGTCTGTTGAAATGTTCATGTTTTGTGGAGATGTAGATGAGTTCTTATTCTCAGACAGACTAAAAAGAATTATGCTTGCAGGAATAAGAAAGAAATAATAAGTTGATTATGCACTTGACATAATTTTACCTGGTGCCTTTATCATTTCAAATATGATAGAGTATTCAAGGATTTTTTTTTTCCCTTTGATAAAGTTACACTGGGTTATAAATATACAAAAGACTTCATTGCTATATGATTAAGTTCATATTTGTCATCTTACTCTTTTTAGCTGGCTGTTAAGCATTGGAGTTTTTCATTTATTTAAGCATTAAAAATGATATACACTACATTTAAAAGATGTAGGTTAACAGTAGGAGGACTGCACTTCAAATATCAATGAAAGGATTTAAAAATGTTTATTTGTATATATTTAAGGAGTACAAGTGCAATTTTGTTACATGGCTATATTACCTATTGGTGAAGTATGAGCTTTTAGTGTATCCATCACTCGAATAATATACATTGTACCCATTAGGTAACTTCTCATCAGTCACCTGCCTCTCACCCCATCCCACCCCGACCTTTCTCAGACTCTGGTGTCTACATCCACACTGTATGTCCATGTGTATACATGGTTTAGCTCTCACTTATAAGGGAGACATGGTATTTGTCTTTCTGTTTTTAATGCTCAATGACAGCTATCTTTGCCAATTTTGTCTCTCTAACACCTGTAAAGCAAGTTCTGAGGTTAAATTTCTACTATTGCTTCTGCACAGGTTTCTTTCCCTGGTATTACTACCATTGATTGCTCACTCCTATAGATGTATCCAGAGTCCTCAAAAGCAATTTAAAGATGTTTGTTTTTGGTTATAGGATTGTAAGTGTTTTTAAGGATGAACACAAATCTGTTAGCAAATATCGTAAGTGCACAACCTACTGCCATTAGATTAGCAGGAGCATTTTTTTTTTTTTTTTGGCAAGGCACAGAATTTTAAAAAGCTTTTCTAGCATGTATCAGAATCACAAATCTAGATTCCTCTTTTGAAGTTTCTTGTTTAATATATCTGAGAAAGTTTGAGTATGTGTGGTTTGAAAAATCTCCTTTGCTGATTTTGAGGAACTGTAATTATGTAAGTGAAATTTTATATTACACAAATAAGAATTTTGAGACACTTTTATGAATAGAAAATTTTAAATTTTAGATCGTTTTATTAGCTTTCCAGTTTATCCTGATGAATTTCGTTAGGCAGTTAAGTTGCTTGTTAATGGGTATAAAATAACTTCCTTATAGTATCAACATATTTTTATGTGTTTCTTTCTGAAAACTAATCACTTGGACTTTTGCTTTAAATCTTTACTCACAGTATCAAAAAAGTAAGCATTATAGGAAAAAGTAAAACAATTGCAATTGATAGGTGAGCTGCAATTGATAATTGTATAAGCTGAGTTGCTATAACAAAGAAAGCCAAAAATAGTGACTCAAACAATGTAGCAATTTATTTCTCTCTTATATGACAGACCAGGGGTAGGCAAATCATCCAGGGCAAGTAGAGGTCTTTGATCTAGGAGGCATTCAAGAACCAGTTTTTTTTGATTGTTCTACCAGTTTTTTGGATGTTCCCCTCTTCTGAATGGACAGAACTATCTCATCAGCACCATGTCTGCATTTAAGACTATAGGCGAGGGAAAGAGAGTGATTGGAATTTTAAATAAGAAAGAAGATGCAGTCATCATTTCTGCTCATTTCTCAAAAGACTATAACTACACTTTGCCTCAAGGGAGGTTGGGAAATACCATGCCTTCCTTGCACGCCATTAGCCCCAACTGAAATTAAAGTTCTTTTTATTTTTTTAACAGAAAGAATGGAATAGATACTAGGATAGTAGGGTATTGGGTAGCCTCTTCCAAAACACTCAGGCAAGTTAATAACATCCATGAATTGAAAATCTTGAAGAAATGAGATGATATAAAATCATATAAAATTAGTAGGGGAAAAATAGAGAATTTTACAAATAGTATGAAGCTTCAGCTTAGCATTAGAATTATACAATTTATTAGATCTTCTATTGCTGGTTATTTGTAAATTAGAGAAATGTAAGGGTCAATGTTAAAAAATATTTTTTCCCCTGGCTTATGGAAAAAATAACAATACTGAAAAGTAAAGTGATTAGTTTTACATTCCTTTCCTGTATACCTAATGAGAACTCAGTACATCACATTCATGTTCTCATTTCTCCCTTACCCTTTTCCAATGTTCTGGACTCTGCTTTCAATATGCTTCTGATTCATTCAAATTCTAATAACAAGAAAGCATTTGCAGTGTTGCTCAATTCCTTATAAAAGCAGAGTGACAACTCTGGCAATTTAAGCTTAAAACCCAGTGAAAATTTCCCAAAAAGCAATACCTACAGTTAAAACAGTTTACCACTTTACATAAAGGAGCCGAGCTCAAGCCTATAATGAATTTTGAAAGAATTTCCCTTAAAGCTAGTGGATAAAAAATATAGATAAAACACAAATATAATTCAACAACATGCATCTTTGCCACTTTTTCTTTTTTTCACAACAGTGCTATCCTCACTTCATTTGCTTTTGCTGTAGCTATTGGAAATGTCCAAGGCTTATCTGGTTTAGAATACATATGTAGCCTTCATAGAACATAGCGTGGTTTTATATTCATCCCTGGGGACTATTAGCTTTAATGGCTGCAATGGTTCCTTCTCTCAATGATTCCCACCTTATGGACATATGCATGCTTCCATAACTCTAGTTTAGGGTCTTTATATCAATAGTAGTATGGTTAATAAAAAAGACAATTTTTAGTTTACATTAAAAATACCAATTCTAGGTGTTTGGGTCACTTGCTTCTGTCTGCTGGAATTGGCTGGAGGAAAAACTGTAGCCAATATGATATTTCTTTCAAATTTTCTGCTCCATGCTTAGAATTCTTGGCTATAAACTCTCTTCTTTATCCTCATCATAACCAATTTACTACTTCTAGCAAAGATGGAGGAGGGAAAATGCTCAGGTTAGGAGTCCTAAGCAGACATTTCAAGCGGACTAAGCCTGAGGTTCACTGATATCTAGCTGATCCCTTTTATTTCAATACGCACATCCTGTGTAATTACAGGAGTAGATGGACACTGCACAGCTCACAGACAAAGATGGATAACTTGATTACATTTTACAATTTTCTTGACTTGATAAGTGTTGGCAAAGGCAATATATTAGTCACACTGTCTAGGACATCAAATGTCATAGTGATAATGGGATTTGGGACCATGTGTTTCCTTTGGTGACAGGCTGCCACATGCTGTTCTGTGGTTTTAGACTGGTACTAGGAAAAGATGAGAGAAGGTTGCAAGGAGGTGAGAAGTATATGAATCAGCTCCTGGGGTGTCCTGAGGCTCAGAAGAAAATGACTTGAAACAATTCTAGCTCTCACTTTTTTCCTTCAATCAATTCCCAGCTGGGCTGTGACAGAAGGCATATGATAAGAAAAGAGAAGAGTGAAACAGTGCAGCCATTTTAAGAGAATAAGTTTCCCAGAGGGAAGGAGAGTGAAAAAGAAAAAAAAAAGTAACAGAGCTTTCTTGGAGGAGGCAGATGACTGTGAAATCTTTAGACGTTTTAAACATCAGCAGTAACAGCTGTTAAGCAGTCGGAACAGGTGTAACACGGTTCGGTGGAACAGGGCTTCACTCTAGCCATACAGTCTTGCTATATTACCCAGTATTCACGTCTTTGTCAATGAAAAACTTCTTTGGTGAGTTGAAAATGAAGCCACAAGAAATCTTCCCGGTTGCTATGTGAACTTTATGTAGTTATTACAAAACTTTGCTTTATGTGGAAATCATAATACCTTTGTAACAACAAGCAAGAAACCACAAGAGACTCCTCACTTTTAGCTCAGTTAAAAAAAGATGAAGAAAACATAGTTTACATTTCATTTAGTTCAGCATTTTATGTGTATTTTTTGTAACATCACTCGAGCTTGATTTTATATGTTTTAAGGGAAGACACTTAAGGGGAAAGGTTGGGTGCCTCTTTGTCCTCCATAAATTGAAGTTTTGCTGGACACATACTTGTAACTGCTGAGGCGCATATGTACTTGTGATTTATAAGGCCAAAGTGTAGAAATTCCAGAAATCATATTACAAATGAATCACTTGCACGTGTCATTCTCTGTGGTTTATTAAAGCAAAATCAGATTGAGGGAGTATAAAATGTTTTTTCACAGATGTCTGAAATAAGGGATTGCATACTGAAGCTTAAAAAGTGTTAATAATGACAACAACAATGATAAAAGAAAACTAGTTAATTTGTACTTGAAGAGTTAAAGAAATATTTGGAGAATATTCTTACAATGAGCTATAAGAGAAACAGAAATATTATTATTTTGGGAAATGTTATTTTCTAGTATGTTCCTGTACAAATCAGGATGTTAGAAACCTAGACTCAAAATTTCTAGGTTTCTTGAGGAAGCAACTGATTGATGGCTCTTTTCTCTAATTCTTGGCAGCACAAATGAATGACTCCAATTTATGGAAGATAGAAAAGGGGATAGGGAGAAACGTAGAAGACTTAAATTCAAATATTCATGGCCGAACTCTCACACATGGTTAGGAATACTACAGATATGTTTTAGATGATGGCAAAATCTAGGTAACCTTACAAGATTTGAGAAAGTAGGTAAATTATTGCTTATTTTGTTTCTATTTAAATATTAAATGTACATCTTCAAGGTACTCAGGTTTTTGCTAGGGACACTGGAAGAGCTTTGCCTCCAGTCTAGAGAATTGTAGAATAACAACTTGATTCTCTCTTTGATGCCATCTCATCAAAAGACTTGGGAAATGTACGATCCTAGACACAAGCTATATGCTCAGTAACTACTCTTTTTAGGGTTTATAAGCTTTGGATCAGTCATCTATGTATGATGATTTATTTTGCACAATGAACGTAGATTTATTTTTGTGGACTACAAGGATTTCAGCATTCAACTCTGATATTTACCCCCATACCCTTTATTAATATTAAAATGAATAGAGAACTTTTTTTATACTAATGGCTCCTGTCTGCAAAAAACTACACACATATGAATTATAGTTAAGGCAGAGCCCAGTATTGTGTATATACCTCATGTTTAGTTCTTATTTAGATATGCTCAATTTTTTTAGCTTATTTTTAATTTTCATGGGTACACAGTAAGAATATATATTTATGAGGTACAGGAGATATTTTGATACAGACATACAATGCACATAATCACATCAAGGTAAATGAGTTAACCATCACTTCAAATATGTATCCTTTGTGTTACAAACAAAACAGTTATGCTTTTAGTTATTATAATCTGTATAATTCAATTGACTATAGTCACCCCACTGTGCTATCAAATACAAAGTCTTATTAATTCTAACTATTTTTTTGTACCCATTAATCATCCCTACCTCTTCGCAACCCCACTACCCTTCCCACCTTCTGGTAAAACTCCTTCTATTTTCTATGGCCATGAGTTCAATTGTTTTGATTTTTGATCCCACAAATAAGTGAGAACATATGATGTTTGTCTTTCTGTGCCTATCTTATTTCACTTAACATAATGATCTCCATTTCCATCCATGTTGTTGAAAATAACAGAATCTCATTTGTTTTTATGGCCAAATAATACTCCATTGTGTATGTATGTACCACACTTTCTTTATCAATTCATCTATTGATGGACATTTACGTTGCTTCCAAATCTTGGCTATTGTGAATAGTGCTGCAACAGACATAGGTGTGCAGATATCTCTTCAATATGTTGACAGAAATACTTAATTTTATTTCAGTGTTTGTACTTATGATCCAATAATTGTTTCCTTAACAGTTGTGGTGATTTTGAAAGAATGTATTATATTTCTAAGGAGAAGAAGACATTTAGGAGCTTTCTACATGTAATTTTATCAGTCTAAGGAATCAGACCCTGGAGGTAATTGAGAAATTAAAATTATATTTTGAAAGCAAAAGTTTTCTTCTTTGAAAAATTAGCTTATCAGGCAATTCCTTCAGGCATTAAGAAAAAAATCTGCCAAGAGAAACAGTTTCCCTGTTGATTTTCAAAATTTTAGATTTTACCTATTTTTTCATCTTTATTAATCTTCAGAAGATTTACTAGTGGGCTGGGCTTAAGATCTGCAAATATGATAAAGTGTTAAGACGAATATAATACAAATCCCAAAAGACCCAATGATGACAGATACATATCAGGTTTGTGCTGAGATACAAGGTAGAAGGAGAAAAAACTTAAAAGACCATTATCGGGGGAAAATTCCATTTTGTGCAGTGGTAAGAGACCGATTTTACACATTAGTTTTTTTCTGTATAATTGTACATTGAAATATGTTTGTGAATAACATAATATTTAAATGCATTTCTTAGTTCAACACACAATTTTTTCTTAACCTTGAAACTCTCTTTCTCTAGAAGCCCCTTTTGCTTATTCCATTACACAAAAAAAACTCGTTTTCTTTCAAACTAGATTAAATAACCCTATAAAAAGTATTCTGATTAATGCTTATGAGAGAACAAAGCATAGACAAATTTAACATCTAAATGAAATGCCAGGACAAACTGGCCGATAAAAGCATATACCTCAAGGTATTTTGGGGAAGAAATAAATCGCGCTACTCATAGTCTTGCAGTACCACATACTGTGTAGAGCCACTGGGGTCAGGAAGATGCAGTGGTCATAATGAAAACACATTTATTATGCATGAGTCAATTCCCTTACGTTGTGTCTGGAAGATGTTGTGCTTGACAGTAGAGGACTAGTGGGAATAAGAGTTTTAAGTTCTTTTTCTCTAACCTTAAAATAAATCAGAAGTCAAACATGATGGTCTCACATAGCAGAGCTCCTTTAATTCTTATAAGACATCAAGTGGGGCCTGCTTCTCTTTAATTAATGGAAACATACATCAAACCGACTGACAGAAAAGCTTTCCCAGAATCATTTTGACTCCTTTTATAGCTTGATTTATTCTAGAGTCCCTAGATGCCTGTTTTCAGCAATGGTAAAAATGTTTTGCATTCACTAGGACTTAGGGATAATTGGTTATAATGGTTTATTATAAATTGAAGGTTTTTTTGCAATCAAGGTTGGAGTTTTGAGTTTTCAAACTGAATTACTTGCCTGTATAAAACACTGGATTTTCCTGGCTTTGAGTGTTTGCCCATATCCTGTGTGGGAAATTCTCCTACCCACCTCTGCCAGTCATATCCCTCATGGCAGGCTAAATGCTACATCCTCTAGAGCCTTTCCTTTCCTACTCTTAGCTCCACTCAGAGGGATTTATCCCCTTAAAAATTCTATAATTTACTCTATATTCCTTTCTTATAAAACTTTGAACATGCTGCCTTGCATTATGGTTATTTGTGCACATATCTGTTTCTACATAGCATTTCTGAACAATTAACTCACTCTATTATCTCCTCCTGTTTCCTTTCTCCCTCTCTCCCATTCCAGCAGCAAGGCTGTGAGGTGAGCCTTACTTCCAAGGAAGGATGTGACAGAAGGGAAAGCACATACCAAGACAGCCTCCTGATTTTCATTTCCAAAATATTAAGCCCTCAGGGGAATGGAGTGAATTTCAGAGTTTAAACAAAATATTAGTGGTTTGAAGATTGATTCTCTCTTTCTAGGGCTAGAAATTTCTCTACAAGGTTTGGAGAAGAAAGAACAATAGAGGGGAAATGATTAGAGAATAGAAGTTGCTGTTTCTGAGATTGAGACCCTGAAGCAGAGAGAGAAGAACTTGCGATGGGGTCTGAGCTGCTACATTCATCAGACTTCAGAGTGTGGAGTGTCCCAGATGGGAAAAAAAAATCAGCCTCTTGTTCTTAAGTAGTAGTAAATAATTGGCAGTAGATACTAAGAATTGTAAGTTATTTATCTGGAAACTTAAAGCAAGAGGTTGTGAGGTTCTTCAGACCTAAAAAAGACCTGAGGATAAGAAACAGAGGCATCTTTGTTTGCTACTCACTTAGATTAAGGATTAAGAAGAAGACAAGATGATGGATAATTCAGGAGAGAAAGGACAGAAGGCAGATAAAACCAGGTGTTTATTCCTGCCATTCCCTCTCTTTGATGCCTTTGCATTTCATAAACTGTTAACAACTTAGATACAAATTCAGACAAAAGACTGAAGGGTGAGGTGGCCAGATAATTGACTGAATGCAAATTTGCACCATCATATTTGGAATGGGACAAAGAGTAATCTCAGTTTTACCAAAACAAAACAAATAAGTGTGTTTTGGAGGCTTTTGTTTCACTTGATTTTAAGGGCTAAGGTTCATGCCTGCTTATCTAATTTTAAAAATTATCATATTTTTGTTGCACCCGGTTCTCTTCTAGGTGCTTCACAAATGTTAACCGAATAATTCTCATCATACCTCCATGAAAAGGTACCATATTTACCTTAACCTCTTATTTTTAAACTAAGAAAAGTGGGAAAGGAATGATTATATAACCTGCCCATATAGGAAGAAGCAAAGGTAGAATTTGAACCCAAATTGTATGTCTCTGAAAACTACTCTTGTCCACTGTACTCTGCTGCCTTTCACACTCAGTGACAATTTTCTTAAGAGAAGGGCTGTTTTTCATCTATCTTTGCTGCTTCCAGAGTCCCTGCTACACTATTTTCCTAAGCATCCATTGAAATGAAACACTTTTAGTACCGGGGTAGTCTACGTAGCCAAAGGATACTCAATAAATACATGAAAAACTGAAAAGGGCCTCCAACAAATGTGGGAGATTGCCTAGGTCCACTGAGAAACTGCCATTCTGTTTTCTTGATCATAAACCACTTGCACTGTGGTACAGAGATCTGAAGTGCAAGCCTGATCAGAATTTAAGTGTATTAGCTATTCAAAAATAACATTCTTATTGCACTTTTTTTGGTGGAAAGTTGTATTGCTTATTGTAGCAAAATGGTAAGTGGTACCATTAGACTTGAGCTGGAGCTGTAAGTGAAAGTTAACAAAGCAATAAATACCAGAGCGGAGCCACATTTGATGAATGTGACAAATGTTTGTCTTGTGACCTCTCTTACATCTCAACACTTTCAGCTTTGTTTGGTTTGTTTACATTTTTCTGGCTGCCTTGGATATTTGAAGAAACACAGGGATTAAGCCATCAAAAGACCTCACTAAGAGGTTCCAAGCTGCTTGTGGTCAGATATTATAGTAAGTCTTCTGTTATTCCCTCAGGCAAGCAAATAAAATAATTAGCCTGTCAAGGTGCAAAGCCTGAACTAATTGTGATTTGGGCAAACTTTGATTGAAAGGACATATGTAAAGCAGATTAGGGTCAGCTGTTCCTTATCTTCACTGAGGGTGAAGCAAGAAGTTGAGGCTAAGTTTGCAGCCAGAGGACTCGAGTTAGATAAAAGGAAAAAAGCTTTCAGATACAGAAATATGTGACTAAAAGCTTTGAAGAAAGTTCTTTCTTGAGATCTGTCTTAGTCCATTTTGTGTTGCTATAACAGAATGCCTGACACTGGTAATTTATAAAGAACAGAAATTTGTTTAAGTTCTGGAGGATGGGTAGTCCAGGTGGAGGGGCCCACATCTGGCCACAGTCCTCTTGCTGGACATTGCGAGGTGCAAGGCAGAAGGGTAAGAGAGCACATGGAAGCATGGAAGAGACCAAAAGAGGGCCTAACTTGCTGGTGTAACAAACCCACTCTTGCAATAATGAACCCATTCCCACGGGAAAGACATTAATCAGTTTATGAGGGCAGAGTGCTTATGACCTACTCACCTCTCACAGGACCCCCTTCAACACCATTGTATAGGGGATTAAGTTTCCAACACATGAACTTTAGGGAACACATTCAAACCATAACATTTCATACCTGGTTCCTAAAATTCATGTCTTGTTTTACATGCAGAACACATCATTCCATCCCAATGGTTCTAAAAATTTTAACTTGTTCTGGTATCAACTCAAAAGTCCAAAGTCCAGATCATCACCTAAATCAGATATAGGTGAGAGTCAAGGCAGAAAATTTCACAGCTGAAATTTTCTTTCAGCTGTGAGCCTGTGAAATTAACAAGTTTTGCGCTTTCAAAATACAATAGTGGGACAGGCGTAGGAGAGACATTCTTATTCCAAAAGTGAGAAATAGACAAGAAAAAGAGGGTAACTGGTATCAAGTCAGTCCAAAATTCAACAAGAAAAACAACTTTAAGTTTTAAAGCTGGGGCATAATCTCCTTTGACTCCAGGCCTCCAATGCTGGCCAATTTCAGGCAGGGATTGAGCCCCCAGGTCTCAGGCAGCTTCACCTTAAAGGCATTAATGGAATCTTGTACCTGTTAGAATGACTGTTATCCAAAAGACAAAAGATAGCAAGTGTTGGTGAGGCTGTGAATGAAAAGGAAACCTACACACTGTTGTGAGTGTGTACAGCCATTAAAACAAGAAAAGCAAGTCAGGCCCTCCGTTTTTCTCATACTTTCATGGCTCTCCTGCCTTTTGCCTTCCACCTTGAGGTGCTCAGCAAGAAGGCCATGGCCAGGTGTGGTCCCCGCAACCTTGGACTTCCCAGCCTCCAGAACTTTAAGAAATAAATCTCTGTTCTTTATTTCAACCTCTCAGGTATTCTGTTACAGAAGCACAAAGCAGACTGTAGAAAACAATATGGGGGTAGGGCCCAGATGGTCAACTAGAAGCAGTGGAGATCTGAGGCTCCCATCAAAAAGAACCATAACATCATGTGAATCCCACATGAGCAACCGAGGTATCCAAGTTCTCTCATCAGAACTGACTAGGCAGCTAGAGTGGCCCATGAAGAAGAACAGTATGGTGCAGTGGCCCACCTGAGAGTCGCACAGAGCAGGGGAGCCCCGAACCCCCAGCCACAGGAGGCAGCGAGTGACTGTGCTATCTGGCTTGGGAAACTGTGTTTTTTCCATGGAACTGTGTAACCCATAGATTGGAAGTTCCCACTTGTGAACCCACACCACCGGGGCCTAGGGTACCAACCACGGAGCTGTGCAGATTCTCAACAGCCTCTCAGCTAGAATCTGCTTAAGCCTGCTGAGTTCCCAGGTGGACAGACATCCAGCACCACAGTTGCACTACCTGCCTTTTTGGGAGAGGAGTGGCAGCCAGCACTGGGACTGATAGCTGCCTAATACACTAAGCTCCCAGGGCAGGGAAGGGCAGCAGCCATCTCTACAGCTCGAGGCTGTGTTTTTCACCTACTGGAGCCAGAAAAGGCTGAATGGCTTGCCCCAAGAGGTATCCTCCACGGCCGAACACACTGGCTGTGGTAGATTGCAGCCAGAGTGCCTCTTCAGGCCTGACCCTGACCCATCCCTCCTCACTGAATGAGGCCTCCCTACAGGAACTCCAACAACTCCAGCCAGGGACTCTGGGACAGAACTCTGACTCTCTGGGCCTGAGCTCCTAGGAGGAAGGGTGACTACAGCCTCTGTAGATCAGCAGACTTAGTCTTTTCTCCTGCTAGTTTTGAGGAATCAGGACAGCCCAGATGAGTGAATTTCCTCCCAGTGAAGCATAACCCCTTCACTAAAAGACAGTCAAAGTGCTTCATTAAGTGGATCTTGCTTTCCATTGGGTGAGACCCTCAAACAGGGGTTGTCAGACACCCTGTATAGGAGCATTCCTACTGGCATTAGGTCAGTGCCCCTCAAGTTCAGAGATCCCAGAAGAAGCAGGCACACATCTTTGCTGTTCTCCAGCCTCCTCGAGTGACATCTCCAGGCACAGGAAGAAACCAGATGAATAGGGCCTGACATGAACCCCCAGCAAACCACAGCAGCCCTGCAGAAGAGGGACATGACCATTGAAACAAACAGAAATCAACAACAGCATCATCAACAACAAAAGTCTCCACAAAAACCCCATCCAACGGTCAGCAGCCTCAAAGATCAAAACTAGACAAACTTATGAAGATGAGATAGAATCAGTAACAAATGCTGAAAACCCAAAGCCCAGAGTGCCTCTTCTCCTTCAAATGATTGCAATGCCTCTCTAGCAAGGGTGCAGAACTGGACGGAAGATGAGATGGGTGAATTGACGGAAGTAGGCTTCAGAAGATGGGTAATAACAAACTCTACTGAGCTAAAGGAGAATGTTCTAACCCAATGCAAGAAGATAAGTAACTATGGTCATTGCTATCTGGAAAGTGCTCAAGACGAGGTGCAAAATAGGTATTTTTTAAAAGGTGAAACAGTTTTGCACTCAGGACAAGTTTGGATACTCAATAAAATTCATATCTCAAATCAAGAGGGTCCTGAACCAGAAGCATGCAAGAGAACACACCAGTAAAAGTAAGATCTGCCATATATAAATCCATGATTACTATTTCAGAGGCTTCATTCCTTACCTGCTCTGTTCTTTTAAGTATTGAATATTCAGTGCCTAGAAAGACAGGCCAACATACTAATTCAGAAAATACAGTGAACACATTAAGATACTCAATGAGAAGATCAACTCCAAGACACGTACTCATCAGATTCTCCAAGGTCTAAATGAAAGAAAAAGTGTTAGAGGCAGCCAGAAAAAAAAGCCAGGTCACTTGCCAAGGGAAGTCCATCAGACTAACAGTGGACCTCTCAGCAGAAACCCTACAAGACAGAAGAGAATGGGGGCCAATATTCAGCATTCTTAAAGAATTTTCAACCCATAATTTTATGTCCAGGAAACTAAGCTTCATAAGTGAAGGAGAAATAAAATCCTTTCCAGACAAGCAGATGCTGAGGGAATTCACCACCAGGCCTGCTTTGCAAGAACTCCTGAAGGAAGCACTAAATATGGAAAGAAAAAACTGGTACCAGCCACTGCAAAAACATACCAAAATATAAAGACCAACAACACTATGAAGAAACTGCATCAACTAATATGCAAAATAACCAGCTAGCATCATGACGACAGGATCAAATTCACACATAACAATATTAGCCTTAAATGTAAATGGATTAAATGCCGCAATTAAAAGACACAGGCTGGCAAAAATCCTCAAAATACTGACAAACCAAATCCAGCAGCACATCAAAAACCTTATCCACCATGATCAAGTTGGCTTCATTCCTGGGATGCAAGTCTTGTTCAACATATGCACCATATGCAATAAATGTAATTCATCACATAAACAGAACCAATGTTAAAAACTACATGATTATCTCAACAGATACAGAAAAGGCCTTCAATAAAATTCCACACCACTTTGTGCTAAAATCACTCAATAAACTAGGTATTGATGGAACATATCTCAAAATAATAAGAGCCATTTATGACAAACTCACAGCCAATATCATATTGAATGGACAAAATCTGGAAGCATTCCCTTTGAAAACAAACACAAGACAAGAATGCTCTCTCTCACCACTCCTATTCAACATTGTATTGGAAGTTCTGGACAGGACAATTAGAAAAGAGAAAGAAAAGGTGTTCAGATAGGAAGAGAGGAAGTCAAATTGTCTCTGTTTGCAGATGACATGATTGTATATTTAGAAAGCCCCATCGTCTCAGTCCAAAAACTCCTTCAGCTGATAAGCAACTTCAGCAAAGTCTCAGGATACAAAATCAATGAGGAAAAATCACAAGCATTTCTTTACACTAATAACAGACAAACAGAGAACCAAATCATGAGCAAACTCTCATTCACAATTGCTACAAAGAGAATAAAATACCTAGGAATATAACTTATAAGGGATGTGAAGAACTTCTTCAAGGAGAAACACAAACCACTGCTCAGGGAAATAAGAGAGGACACAAACAAATGAGATAAAAGCATTCCATCTTCATGGATTGGAAGAATCAGTATCATGGAAATGGCCATACTGTTCGAAGTAATTTGTAGATTCAATGTTATTACCATCAAGCTACAATTGGCATTCTTTACAGAATTAGAAAAATCTACTTTAAATTTCATATGGAACCAAAAAAGAGCCTGTATAGCCAAGACAATCCTAAACAAAAAGAACAAAGCTGGAGGTATCATGCCACCTGACTTCAAACTATACTACAAGGCTACAGTAACCAAAACAGGATGATACTGGTACCAAACAGACATGTAGATCAATAGAACAAAACAGAGACCTCAGAAATAACACCACATTTCTAAAACTTGATAAAAACAAACAACGAGTAAGGGGTTTCCTATTTAACAAATAGTGCTGTGCAAACTGGGTAGCCATATGCAGAAAACTGAAACCGGACCCTTTCCTTACACCTTATACAAAAATTAACTCAAGATAGATTAAAGACTTAAATGTAAAACCCAAAACCATAAAAACCCTAGAAGAAAACCTAGGCAATGCTATTCAGGTCACAGGCATGGGTAAGGACTTCATGATGAAAATGCCAAAAGCAATTAGAACAAAAGCCAATATTAACAAATTGGATCTAATTAAACTGACAGAGCTTTCTACATAGCAAAAGAAACTATCAGCAGAATAAACAGGCAACCTACAGAAAGGGAGAAAATTTTTGCAATCTATCCATCCTACAATGGTCTCATCTCCAAAATCTACAAGGGACTTAAATAAATTACAAGAAAAAAAAAACCCCATCAAACAGTGGCAAAGGATATAAACAGACACTTCTCAAAAGAAGATAAACAGACACTTCTCAAAACCAGACACTTCTCAAAAGGACAAATAGCTAATACATGCAGGGCTTAAAACCTAGATGATGGGTTGATAGGTGCAGCAAACCACCATGGCACATATAAACCTATTTAACAAGCCTACATATTCTGTACTTTTATCCAGGAACTTAAACTAAAGATAAAAGATATTTATGCTGCCAAAAAACCTATTTAAAAATCTCAACATCACTGATCATTAGAGAAATGCAAATTAAAACCTCAGTAAGGTACCATCTCACACCAGTCAGAATGGTGATTATTAAAAGTCAAGAAACAATAAATGCTGATGAGGCTGTGGAGAAACAGTAATGCTTTAACATTGTTAGTGGCAGTGTAAATTAGTTCAACCATTGTGGAAGACAGTGTGGCAATTCCTTAAGGATCTAACCAGAAATATCATTTGACTCAGCAATTCCATTACTGTATATATACCCAAGGGAATATAAATCCTTCTGCTATAAAGACACATGAATACATATGTTTATTGCAGCATTATTTACAATAGCAAACACATAGAACCAACCGAAATGCCCATCAATAATAGACTGGATAAAGAAAATATAGTAAATATACACCATGGAATAGTATGTAGCCATAAAAAGGAATGAATTCATGTCCTTTTCAGGAATGTGGATGAACCTGGAAGCCATCATCCTCAGCACACTAACACAGGAACAGAAAACCAAACACTGCATGTTCTCACTTATAAGTGGGAGTTGAACAATGAGAACATGTGGACCCAGGGAGGGGAACAACACACACTGGGGCCAGTCAGGGTGGTAGGTGAGGGGAAGGAGAGCATTAGGACAAATAGCTTATACATGCAGGGCTTAAAACCAGATGATGGGTTGATAGGTGCAGCAAACCACCATGGCACATGTAAACCTATTTAACATGGCTACACATGCTATACTTACTTGTACATTCTAAACTAAACTAAAATAAATATGAAGGGTCCTCTAAAAATAGAATCACTATATTATCCAGGAATCTCACCACTTGGTATACATTCAGAGAAAATGAAATCAGTATGTGGAGGAGATATTCACACTCCCATGCTATTTGCAACATTATTCACAATAGCTAATATATGGAAATAAATTAAGTATCCATCAGCAGATAATAAAGAATATGTGATGTATATATGCAATGGAATACTACTGAGCAATAAAAATCAAGGCAATCTTGTCATTTGCAACAACATGGATGAACCTAGAAAACATTATGTTAAGTGAAATAAGCCAGGCACAGAAAGATAAATACCTCATGATCTCACTGGTAGAATCTGAAAAAGTTGATCTCATAGAAGTAGAGAATATAACAGTGGTTACTTGGGACTGGAGAATTGGATGGAGGGGTTTGGGGACATGTTAGCCAAAGGATACAAAATTTGTTGAACAGAGTGAACAAATTCAAGAAATCTATTATACCACATAGTGATTATGGTTAATAACAATTACTGTATTTCTGAAAAATGCTAAAAATGTAGATATCAAACATGTATGCCACAAAATATCACTGTGAGGTAAGATGTATGTTAATTAGGTAGATTTAGCTATTCTGCAATTCATATATGTTTCAAAACAAGTACAAACTAAATACATATAATTTTATCCATCAACTTAAAAAGACAAAAAAAGCTCTGTATCTCTGGAACACCTTTTTATGCCCCATATTTACTTAATTCAAAGGATCAGCATCAGAGTCATCAAGGACCTTGTTATAGACTCTCAAGACTCTTGCTAGACTTAGGGAATTAAAATCTGCCTTTTCAAAAGATCCTCAGGTAACAGTTTATATGCATATTTAAATTTAGGAAGCACTCTTCTATGGGAATCCCTTGTTTTCCCTTATGACACAATACTGTAGGTGATATATATCTTTAACACTTATCTAGTATAATAGTAGAGTTGAAAACTGGTAAAATCCACTTCAGAGGTTTTCTGTAATTATCTGCATTTCCCCCTCTAATTCAGTATTCTCAAATTGTAGCCTGCATTAGAATCACATGCACTTGTTCAAACAGACTACTGGGCCCCACAGAAATAGTTTCTGATTCAGTAGATTAGAGATGGTGTATAGGCCATTCTCACACTGCTGTGTAGAACTGCCTGAGACTGGGTAATTTATGAAGAAAAGAGGTTTAATTGATTCACAGATCCACCGGCTGGACAGGAAGCATTGTTGGGGAGCCCTCAGGAAACTTAACAATCATGGCAGAAGGGCAAAGGGGAAGAAAGCACCTTCTTTACAAGGCAGAGAAGGAGGAAGAGAGAGAAAGGGGAAGTACTACATACTTTTAAACTACTAGAGCACATTCACTTTCAGGAGAACTACAGGGGGAAGTCCACCCCATGATTCCATCATCTCCCATGAGGCTTCTCCAACATGTGGGGATTACAATTCAACATGAGATTTGAGTGTGGGCACAGAGCCAAACCATATCAGACAGGTATGAGAATGGACACTTTTAGAATGTTTTCAGGTGATGCTGGTGATTTTGGTCTAGAATTGCTGCCCTGGAGTCGGGTATTGGTTCTTAATTTACTTCGATTCTAACTAATCCCTATCGCAAAACCCAGCCAAGGCAGTGTTATGGAACAGAGGGAGCATTCTGTTTTCTTTGGACTATGTAGCCTTAGAAAAGTTGTATAACATCCTGTGCTTTAACCTGCTTATCTGCAATGAAAATGAAATAGGATAGCAAGGATAAAATGAAATAACATGTGTAACAAAACTAACATTGTGCCTTGCATGGAGTAAGTTCTCAGTACGTATTACTCACCTCTCATTGGATTTAATTGCATTTAAAGCAATTAAACATTCCCTATTCTCACCTTCATTTCCTTCTAGTCTTCTTCCAATTCAGTTGACTGCATCAATTCCTAAGCTCCAGCAGTAACAAACTTTTTAATAATTTTCAGGCATACCATATTTGTATTTGTATATTGTATATGCTACTGTTTTTGTTCTCTCCTGATTTTCTTCATAGCTACTTATAATCAAATTTTTGATGGCTGTTGTGGTACCTTGGTTCTTGTCTTCTTAGTTGAAAAGTAAGCAAGAGACACACAACAAAGAAGATGTAGCATAGAGCAATTTATTGCAAAAGAAAAATAATACTTTGAAAGTGAAGTGCAGAATAGACAGTGCACCCTGAGAAAGAAAATTCAGGGTGGGCTGCTCGTAAGGATGAGACAACATTGTTTATTTCCAGAGAAACTCCCTTTATGGGAATCTTACATGATTATTCTTGCAGAGGTGGGAAGAGGCGTTATTTGTAGCATGTTCTGGCTTGTCTTCTGGGTACACAGGTGCAGTAGCTGTACATGTTTGTTCATACGTTACATGTCTCATTAGAATCTTAAATCTTCACTTAGGGGTGTGTTTTTTACTATTATAATAAGCAAAAGGTCAGTTTGAGGACAAGTAAAATGAAAATGTACATGCTGTCTACAGGGGAAGTTTCCTACTGAAAATAGCTTTGCTTGAATGAGATCAATTACAATGTGAATGCTGAGGCTCATTGTGTTGATTATACCATCACCATGGTTGCTGCATCCCAAGAGAACATGGTTATGTCCTTGGCTACCCATCCTGCCTCAAAATAATCCTACAATATTCAGTCCCATAGTCTGTGCTAACTCACCATTTCTATCTGTGTAGATTTTATTATTTTCTATTCTATGCTAATAGCATATCTTGTTCATTTCTGTATTGCTGAATTTGTAACATTGCATCTAATTGATTAGTTAACTCATTTAATTATCACTTATTCATTTATCTTTCTCCCCAACATACTGTTTTCTTTATAATAGAGTCACATCTCACTCATATATCCTGAACATGGCAGAGAAGGAGGAAGTGAGCTAAAGTGGAAGCACTACATACTTTTGAACAACTAGATCTCGTGAGAGATCATTCACTATCATGAGAACTGAACATATGACACATTGCTTGGTCCACATTACATGTTCCACAAATTGGCAGTAACAGAAGCAGACTCTATGACATCTAATTGTTTGGGTTTTTTGTGGACAACTCAAGGGAGGGAGATTCCCAAGTTGAGGTGTTAATGAATTGGCATAGAAATGGCTTTCTAGAAAGCTAGGATAAAAATCATCAGTCTTAAGATAGAGAATTCTGTAGATTAATCTGGAATTGACCATCATATTCAAAGATTATCTAACAGTTGAAATAAAATCCATGGGTCACTAAATATAAATTTATTAATCTACTCATGTGTGATATTTCTAAAATTTAGATATGTTTAGTAGAATGAACTATTTCCTACATGCCTATTTTAAGTGTACCATGTACTGTCCACAACTGTCTTTTAGTAGAATTTCCATGCGTGAGACATGTCCCTGAATTGCAAAAAAGATGAGGTTGCAGGTACTGAAGAAATTACAATACCTTTTTATAAGAGTTGGAATGGAGTGTGGAGTGTTAACAGACTTGGGGAACTCTCTTAAATCTTCCAACTTAGAAGACAATGTAAATTCTGTAACATAAGCATATATATGACAGAGTAAGAGCTTCCCACCATGAACAAGTTATGACAGCTATAAAATGTCTTAATAGAAACAGCAGTGAAATGGGATTAGACATTTTAGTTGTGGTCTATCTGATTCAAGACTAGTTTAAAATTTTTTCTTTCCTGTAAGTTGGTAAAGTGCCTAGAATCCTTGACGGAAAGGGGCTAGATAAAACATATTTTGTCTTGGAAAGAAATGATTTTACCTATGCCTTTCTTTTCTTTATGAACTGGGAAAACCTTAAATTTTTAATAAGTATCCATCTGATAATGATTGATTTTATTTTACTATATACTCTATAATTTCAGAGTATTGTTTCTTTATAGGTTTTTTTTTGCAAAAAATTAGTTACATGTCAACAACACTATAAAAAACGACTTCTAATTGGTTATTTTTTTAAAATTGTGTTTTATTTTAGTTTCTATTTTGAAGATCTGTAAAGAGAGTTATATTCTGAACTTCTCATAGGAAAAAAATGTCCCCCAATAATATGAAATAACAACTCTGGGTAAGGAAGGCAGAAAATGAAAATCCAAATCCACAAATTACTGAATATTGTAGCCCTTTTTAGTACTTGACTGTCTTTAAGATACTTACCTTTCTTGCTCTACCATGCTTAGCACTCCAAACTCCCCGAAACAAATCTTTAGAACAATACACCAAAAGGTTTATCTCCATTTATATAGCATTGCATATACATGAAATGCAATGAGAAATAACCTATTTTGTCAAAACAGTGGTTCATTTATTTCAATAATTATTTATTCATTCTCTTAGAACCAAATCTATTTGACTGCTGAATTTGTTTAGGAACATTAAAAGTATATTGCATTAGATTTTAATGTGTGTGTGTGTTTTTTTTCCAGAAGAAACAACATAAGCACTCAGAGGCACAAAGTCCTTCCCCAGTCCCACCTATGTAAACATGACCCCAAAGACAGTCTATAGCATGTGCATAGACATGCCTTCTAAGCATGCTTCCCAATCCTGTAACATTCTCACAGGGAGATAAAAAATAAGTAGAATATTAGGAGTCTGAACCTGAGTGTGTATACGTCAACACCAGAGCTGTGACCTTCTGACTTAATGAAGCAGGGTCAGCCTTTTCTGGGTCTCTTAGATAATTTCTGAACTGTCTATAGTATCATCAGTGATCTCTTCTTTGGCCTTTTGTTTGTTCCTGTCCTAGGAGCTAAGTTTAATTACTTAATCTGCAGAGTCAGTTTTTCCTTTTACTTAGGACAAATTAATCCCATAAACCAGTTTTCAACACAGCAGTTTATTTTAACAAGCCATATATGTCTGACCTGTGTTAGGCACATACTGGGAACTAAGGATTTGAGGATACTTAACACTAACTCTTTGCCAATGAGCTGCGTGCCAAATGGTGGGGGGAAATTCAAAAAGCAAACAGACACTAAGAAGGAGTGGGGGCCAGGCACAGTGGCTCTTGCCTGTAATCTCAGCAATTTGGGAGGCAGAGGTGAGCGGATCAGTTGAAGTCAGGAGTTCGAGACCAGGCTGGCCAACGTGGTGAAACCTCTGTCTCTACTGAAAATACAAAAGTTAGCCAGGCTTGCTGGCATGCACCAATAATTCCAGCTACTCTGGGGCATGAGGCAGGAGAATCACTTGAGCCCAGTTTGCAGTGAACCAAGATTGCACCACTACACTCCAGCCTGGGGAACAGAGTGAGAGACTGTCTCAAAAGAAAAAAAAAAAAAGAAAAAAAAGAAAAAGGAGTGAGTGGTAAGAGAGGCTGGTGACAACAACCAGGAAAATGTGAACATATGGATTCAATGGAGAGAAATGTCATAATTTTGCACTTATGCCAGTGACATCCTTTGACCTCTGATACACTGTGATTTTGTTGACTGCCTCTCCCCTTCTGTACGGTTCTTTGTTCTTTTGTCCTCTTGTTTGCCAGTGGTGGCCAATCATTTCACAAGATAGCCCTGTCTCTGATAGGGAGGTTCCCTAGGGATACCAGTAAAAATAAAACTCGAATTCATTATTAAACATTAAATTACCTGGCTTTACTTTTTAAGGTTTTAATATAAATGTAGAAGAACTGATTTTTCAATCTCACATTTTCTTTCATTTCTCACTATAGGTGGCATTTGCTTTGGCTTTCAGATAAGAGTGTGTCATTTATTTCAGATAACTGATTTATGTCAGATAATCCATTTAATCTTAATTAAAAATTTCCTTTTTAAAAGGGACAATGTGTGAAAGTCACTGGAATAACTGTTTAAAAAAATAACAGATGGCATTTAAAATTTTTGGTATGTTAAAAACTGTGTACAAATTGATATATCTGTGTATTCATCCTTGATACTGTCAATAAAATCTCAATTATGAAAAAAAGGAAAAAGAGAAGAGCTGTTGAAATTTTAGTTCCTGAGAGCAAGGTCTTTTGGCTTGAGGTAAATCCTATTCTTCCATTAAATATTTCTCAAAAGATCTATCAATTCCAGGTATACTTTTACTCATGCTAGGTTTGCCGACCAAGTCCCTTCTTCCTGTCAACCTCTTGTCCTGGTGTTTGGAGAGATGATTTTGGGTAATTCATCATCCCCATAAATTGATGTTAACTGAGTCTAATTATAAAGGCATAACTGTGTGCTGTGTTAATGAATTTAGAGTTTTCTCTTGAATCATTTAAATATGGTGAGAGTATGAGTAGATTTAGTAGCAATATTTATCCTTAATTATTTTCATCTTATAGGGTAAGGAACTTGGTTATGGAACAACACTGATCGCTAGGGTTTCTCTGTGTGACTCACTGTGTGCCTAACTATAGGTTTCCCGTATGATACCATTTGAGGAATTTTTTTCTTTCTTCAAAAGACCAGCCTACTGCAAAGTATTTCTCTCACTAGCCTGTCCTAATTTTCTTCTTTTATGGCTCATAGTTTTTGCTGTTAATTATATACGTGATGCTGTATACAACAGTAAAACCTACCCATAATAGGCATTAGATAAAGGCTTACTGAGTGAATGAATGATATACTGCTGTCTGTATTCTTTAAAACACCAGAGTGTCATAAATGGTTCCTTTAAATAATTAATGCTTTTCCCTTTATACTACAGAGTGTTATCAAAATTTAGTCCAAACTAGACATAGATACATATCTTATAAACTAGCATAATTACTGAAGTTTTCTAAGTAAAATTATAGTAATATTTAGTGCTCAGAGGTGGAAATGTGGGTTATTTTCTTGAAAAATGTGTTGCAACTCACTCTTTCACTGTTACATGGTTACATTAGTATGTCTTGATCACTGTTGTTTTTAATAGGCTTTGTACTTTGTAGGTTACTATCTGAAACCTTAGCAAACCACTTTGTAAAATGACATTTCCACCTTTTGCCCTCCCCAAGTTGATGGTACTGAATTTTAAATTAGTTATTATACATCTTCTACAAGAGGAGTTGTGCCAAATATGAATGCATAAATTGAAAGAACTCTCTTTCAATAAAGAATAGTTTTCATATGGTAATCAGTCCAGCTCTAAACAATCAAAAAGCAATGGTAATGCTTGTAATTGCCTGATTTCATGAATATTTATGATTAGTCATTATACTCATTAACTGTTTTGTTCTCTAGGTGATCTAGAAAAGCGTTTACCATGTTTCTGTGGTAAAATAAGTTACCTTGTTAAACCAGGACAACTTGGTATTCAAGACAGAAACTGAGTAAGTGACATCTGGTTCCTATTTGCCAAGTTTACTGTAATTTTCTTTCTGTAATTTCTCTAAATGGAGATCATATAGCAACTTTTGCGGTTAAATTAATGATTTGTCCTGCTTTCTTTTCTTACCTCTTGCAAATACTTCTCTTTACAATCATATACAAAGTCAGGGCATGCTTTAACTGATTCTTTGTCCTTCCTCCTGGTGAGAGACATATAGAATTAAAATGCAGTTGAAAAGGATGAATGTGGAAAGTTACCTAGTGAGTCTCCCTTCATATCTTCGTAACTCTATCATAGAAAGTCATTATAAGCATACGGGGAAGAGACCAGATTTGAGCAGAATTTAAGGTGATTTTACCCCATTTTAAGGTAAAAGGAGAGAATATTTTTAGAATTGCAAATGCAAAAGTCTCAAACATTCAGCTCATGAATTGCAAAGATTAATTAAATTTGCCTCAGACATAAACTTTGGTTCAGTTTAAGTAAGGGAGAATATGTTCATATCATTGACAGGCCAACGTTGGTTGCATATAGCCAAAGATCTTTAAAAAATGTTGGGTAAAATATGTAAACATAAATCTCTATATTTGTATGTGTGCATGTGTGTTGTGCTGCTTGTACATGAAGAACAATCTCTGCAGATGTGAAGCCTGTGGATGCGGAAGGCTGAGTGTACTTCTTTTTCTTAAGAGGAGATTGAGGTACAATGAGGCTTGTCAGTTGCCCAATACTACATGGGTAGTCAGTGATGGAGACAGAATTCAAACCCAGGCTGAATCAAAATGATTTTTTTCTTTTTGCATCATGCCATGTCACTATAAATTTAGTAGCACCTTAAAATTAATTTATATTTCATTTATTACTAAGTATTTACATTTTTTTTTTTTTTGAGATGGAGTCTCACTCTGTCACCAGGCTGGAGTGCAGTGGCATGATCTCAGCTCACTGCAAACTCTGCCTTCCAGGTTCAGGCGATTCCCCTTCCTCAGCCTTCTGAGTAGCTGGGACTACAGGCACATGCCACCATGCCCAGCTAATTTTTTGTATTTAGTAGAGACAGGGTTTCATCATGCTAGCCAGGATGGTCTAGTTCTCCTGACCTCGTGATCCACCTGCCTCAGCCTTCCAAAGTGCTGGGATTACAGGTGTCAGCCACCATGCTCGTCTACATGTTTTAAAAGTAGTACATATATATGAAAAATGGTTTATCTGGCACATTTACAGGCAACATTTAATATGCCTATGTTTAAGTGTGTTTCTGTCTTACGAATTTCTCTATCTCCTTGATATCACACTATGTAGAATGTGATCCACTTGACATCAGGGAAGGCCAAATCTACTCTAGTTTAGCTTAATCCATAATTTGCCTGCTAGATCTATTTCAATTCATGCTGGCCGAACCTGAACGGACTCTATCACAGGGTCAAATATGCTTCCAACCCTGTAACAAATATTCATTTAACACACTTTAGTACAAATTGCTATTTGTTTATAAATCTGCATGGCTACACAGGCTAGGTTTCCTAGTTTCAGTACACTGTCAAATGTGTGAATTTTTCCTAACTATTTTCTCAGGTTTGCTATGTTTCTTCTTCAGTGCTTCCTCCATTGGCATCCTTTCTTCAATCAAAATCTTAAAATTATAAATTCACCTATAATTACTTCTAAGTGAAAGTAACATTATTACTTTCCATGGTAGAGATTTTCATTTTAACAGGAAAAGCTAAAAGAGTATAGCTTTTAGACAAGACATCAATGTAAGGGAACACTTTTCTTTGAACTAACTTTTCTTTTCTCCTCCTGCTCTTCCTCCCTTTTCCTTCACTCCTTCCCTTCCTCATTCCTTCTTTCCCTTCCTCCCCATTATCCTTCCTCCAACCTGTTTGTTTTCTTCCTTACAGACAAGGGGAATTTCTCCATCTCTTTGACATCACACCATGTAGACCATGATCCATCTGACATCAGAGAAGGCCACATCTGCTGGTATTAATCCATAATCTGACCTGCTGGACCAATCTGTATTGAATTGTTTTTTTTTTTTGACGCTAAAGAAAAACACCTTCTCATTCCAGTCACTGTTCAGACAGGCAACCAAAATATGGTCCCCAACTGTGGTAGGCAGACATCTTTCAGATTTTGACAGTGTGTCAAGTGAAAAGTGCTAAGGCTACAGGCAGGTGAAATTCTGACTGGAGAAGGTGATATATAAGATATCCTGACTGTATGCTGTGTCTAAAAGGATACTTCTTAGTTGCTGGGGAAGACATAAATAATAGTAACAGAATTAACGTGTCATAAAGTGTTGTTGAGGAAAAGTGTCAAGCCTAGACGTGATTAATGATAATATTTAAGGAAGTGTACTGCTAAGTGTAAAAATAAAATAAAGTGTGAATGCTAAGTAGTGATTCAGGCTACACTAACATTTTAACTCTCTAGAAAAATATATCTCAAGTCACTGGAGAAATGTTCACAAAGCAAATTCTAACTTTCAGCTGCATACTTTAGAAAGATGAAGGACCTTATTGATCTCGACAAAATGTCATCCTGCAGTTTCAGCAATTTGAGCATTCTAAATATTTCATGTAGATTGGTAAATTATCCCTGCTGGCAAAGTTATACTATTTTAGAAATGATAACGTCAAAGAGAAAAAGAACAGTATATTTCCAAGTTAACATTTAATTATAACAAATAATTTTTCAGTGTGAAGAAGCAAGCGAATATAAATCTTGAAAAGTTAATTTTCAGCACAAAAGTGAATTCTAGTAACCTTTTACCTTTTTCACATATATACCATTTACTTTAAAATAAGACCGTCATTCTCAGCAAACTGACACAGAACAGAAAATCAAATACCACATGTTCTCACTCATAGGCAGGTGTTGAACAATGAGAACACATGGACACAGGGAATGAGCATCGCCCACTGGGGTCTGTTGGGGGGAGCCAAGGGAGGGACAGCTGGGTGGGGGTGGGGAGGTCAGGGAGGGATAACATGGGGAAAATACCAGATGTTGGTGATGAGGGGATGGAGGCAGCAAACCACGTTGCCATGTATGTACCTATGCCACAATCCTGCATGATCTACACATGTACCCCAGAACCTAAAGTACAATAAAAATAAATAAATAAAATAAAATGTAAAAAAGTGATATATACATATTTATCACATATATATGTAACTAAAAGGTAAAAATTGCTGTTAAAAACAAGTGTGTGATGGTTAATTTTATGTGTCAACTTGGCTAGGCCATGGTGCCTTGGTGTCTAGATATTCTCTCAAACATTATTTTGGATATTTATCATTACTGTGGTTGTGTCTGTGGGAGTGTTTCTGTGGATGAGATTAACATTTAAATGGGTAGACTTTAAGGAAAGCAGATTTCCTTCCATAGTGTGGGTGGAAAGGCCCTCATCTAATCAGCTGAAGGCCTTTATAGAACAAACATTGACCTCTTCTGAAAAAAGAAGAAATTCTGCCAACCATCTTCAGTCTTGCACCACAGCATTGGCTCTTCCTGGATCTCAGCCTGCTGTGGCTTATCCTGCAGATTTTGGACTTGCCCATCTCCATACTTGTGTCAGCCAATTCCTTTGAATAAATTTCTCTCTCTAGATATCTTATTGGTCACTTTCTCTAGAGAACCCTGATTAATAGAAAGTAATATTTCCATATTCCCCTTGCTTAAATATTTTCTTAGTGAAATACTTAATTCTGAAGTGACTGTTGATATTAGATTATACTTTATTGTTTTAGTTTGTTGCACTGTTTTCATGCTAGGTTTTCCCTTTATTTATTTCAAGAACATAATAAATGTTAACTTCTATAACAACTTAGTTTTATGGCCTGAAGCAGACTTTAGATTTTTAATAATAGTTAACACATATCTTTTTCTCTGTGTTTATTTTTACATAGGTGTATATTTTCATTTATTTTTCTTTTTCAAGTAGGGAAAAAAACAATCTGATTATAGTAAAGAATAAATAGTCAATTGTTATGCTAAAAGTTTTGTTAATAGAAACCATACAAAAGTACACTAAATAAGGCTGCTTACAGGATTTTTCAGTCTTACAGGAACATAAAAATATTCAATGCCTTTTGAAGATGTTTCACTACTTTCCCAGTGTAAATCCTTGTTTTTTGCTATTCTCTTACTTTGTAGCTCACTTTTTTATATGGAGTTCTCAAGTCCCCAGTAGGACCTCAAAGAAGTAAGACTTACTGTTCCCTTTTGTTTGAGTGGAGACTCACAACAGGATCACTGCTGCCCCAGAAAGGGATTAGAATGATGCAGAATATGACAGCACATTATAGCATTTTCCTTTTATCTACAGTTTTTCTTGTTAATTTTATCCTAAATCCTTCTAAGAAGGATTACCTGGTATCCCAAATACCAGATAATTTACTGGGACATCTGTTCAATAAATTGTGTTTGGTAGTGATATATAATACATGTCCATCATAAAAAAGGCTTAATTTTGTTTTGGAAATGTGCAAAAAAAATTTCTTCTTTTGGAACCATGCTAATTAAAATAACTATTACTTGATTGTGATATCTACTGGAGAAATGCATTTACTAAATGAAAGTGTATTTTTGTTTTTTGGCATAATTTTAGATTTATGAAGTAAGACAGTAAGTTCTTAGAAATACCTAGAATTATTGGGTCTTATTAAGATATTTCAGTGTTAAAAACTATACTTAGTATAGTCATCCTTTTCTTTGGAAAAGATGATCAAATTTCTCAAAAATTAAAGCTGGGCATCTTTATTTGGAATTACATTAACAATGATGAAGTTTCTGTCAGCATTCATTCAAATAATATTTGTCACTTTTTAGGATAACATTTAAGGATTACTAGAAATTTATGTTTCATGGTTCCCTAATAACTAAACTCTGCTTAGGACAGAGCCAGAGGTTCTCTATTCAACTAGACTTGCAAACAAACCTTGGAGGTGACCTTGGCAGTACCTGCAGTGATGAGGGAATGGGCAAGGTCATGATGAAATTTTAAGAAATCCTAAAAGTCTAATTTATAGATCAAGTTACAGCAAACTGACATGAGTTAACAAGATTAGTTGTAATGGTCTATATGTTGTAGCTCATTTAACTCTTCATTTGCTATGGGTAAGTGGTGTTTTTCTTAGCTTAGGGAGCTGGCTGTTATGTGCAGCAACCAAGACAAGGTTGTTCTCATTATCATGTGTCTACAGCCTGTGTTTTTGCCTCGAGTGGGTGAGATATATGGAGATCTTTCTTTGTGTGTGGCACTAAGCCTTGTTGTACTAGACATATCCCGTTCAGATGGTTCCGTATGCAGACAGGTGTTATGAAAATTCAGGGTTATTAGGGTTTTGTGGTTTATTCACCTTGAAAGCTAACAAAATTTATATTTATCATAGTCTTATATAGACGTTCCTGTTTGGAGCTTATGAAGAAAAAACTCTGAGAAGGAATAAATAATCATTAAAAAGCCCCACTGTGGCTCTTCACCAAGAAGCAGCTTCTCTGCTCCTTCTGGAATCCCTGCCTGGTTCTGCCTGTCTACCTCCACCATGTACATCAGGGTGACCCAGAAGTCCTACAAGGTGTCCACCTTTGGCCCCTGGGCCTTCACACGAGTGGGCCTGGTGCCTGCATCATCTCCCTGAGCTTTTCCCTAGTGGGCAGCAGCAGCTTCTGGAGTGGCCCGGGAGGAGGCTATGGTAGCGCCAGTGGCATGGGAGGCATCACTGCCATCATAGTCAACCAGAGCCTGCTGAGACCCCTTAACCTGGAGGTGGACCCCAACATCCAGACTGTGCGCACTCAAAAGAAGGAGCAGATAAGACCTTCAACAACAAGTTTGCCTTCTTCATCAACAAGGTATGGTTCCTGGAGCAGCAGAACAAGATCCTGGAGACCAAGTAGAGTCTCCTGCAGCAGCAGAAGATGGTCTGCAGCAACATGGACAATATATTAGAGAGCTACATCAACAACCTGAGGCGACAGCTGGAGACTCTGGGCCAGGAGAAACTGAAGCTGGAGGCAGAGCTTGGCAACATGCAGGGGCTGGTGGAGAACTTCAAGAACAAGTATGAGGATGGCAGAGATGGAGATTAAATTTGTTCTCATCAAGAAGGATGTGGATGAACCTTACACGAACAAGGTAGAGCTGGAGTCTCACCTGGAAAGGCTGATTGACAGATCAACTTCCTCAGGCAGCTGTCTGAAGAAGAGACCCAGGAGCTGCAGTCCCAGATCTCAGACACATCTGTGGTGCTGTCCCTGGACAGCAGCCGCTCCCTGGTCATGGACAGCATCATTGCTGAGGTCCAGGAGCAGTACAAGAAGATCACCAGCCTCAGCTGGGTTGAGGCTGAGAGCATGTACCAGCTCAAGCATGAGGAGCTGCAGATGCAGGCTGGGAAACATGGGGATGACCTGCGGCATACAAAGACAGATCTCTGAGATGAACTGGAACATCAGTGGGCTCCAGGCTGAGATTGAGGACCTCAAAGGCCAGAGGGCTTCCCTGGAGGCCACCATCGCAGATGCCTGCGTGGGGAGCTGGCTAAGGATGCCAACGCCAAGCAGGACATGGTGCAGCAGCTGCGTCAGAACCAGGAGCTGCTGAGCATTAAGCTGTCCCTAGACATCGAGATCTCCACCTACAGGAAGCTGCTGGAGGGTGAGGAGAGCCGTCTGGAGTCTGTGGTGCAGAACATGAGTATCCATACGAAGACACTAGCAGCTATGTAGGTGGTCTGAGTTTGGCCTGTGGGGGCTTCACAAGCCCCGACCTCAGCTACGGCCTGGGCTTCAGCTTTGACTCTGGCACAGGCTCCATCTCTTTTAGCTGCACCAACTCCACCAGGGCAGTGGTTGTAAAGAAGATCGAGACCCGCAATGGGAAGCTGGTGTCCAAGTCCTCTGATGTCCTGCCCAAGTGAACAGCTGTGGCAGCCCTTCCTAGCCTGCCCCTCCTGTGCTGTCCCAGAGCCCAAGAGGGACGCCGCTGTGCAGGGGAGCACAGGAAACAGGAGACACACCTGAGGCTTAGCCCTAGCCCTCAGCCCACCTGCAGGGGAGTTTACTGCATGAGGATCCCCCTTGCTCATTCTTCCAGCTACAAAACAATTCAATTGCTTTTTTTTTTTGTCCAAAATAAAACCTCAGCTAGCTCTGGGAAAAAAAAAAAAAAAAGCCACACTGTGCTGAGAACTGGAATAAGAGAAAACAGAGAAAGATCTTCTTTGGGCCCTACAACAAGAAGGTGGCATCTTCTAGAGGAATTTTAAGGACTTACTGTTGAGTGGAATCCTGGCTTTATTTTTCATTAGCCCCATGCTCTTGGACAAATATTATAACTTCTTTATGGCTCAAATTCCTATTCATAAAAGGGATATAATATTAGTATACACCTCATTTAGCTGTTTGCAGATTAAGTGAGTGAATTTGTAACTCACATAGTAAAGCAGTGCTTATATGTTAGTTAACTTAAAAGAACCCTTTGCTGGCATTTTCATAGCAGCATTAGAAGGTTCGATGAGGATACCGTGAGTAGTCCTTTGGTGGTATTGCTGAGAAAGAGGAAACTTGAGCAGTGTAATGGCATCATCTCTCACTAATTAACTGATTAAAATCAAAAGCTACAAATAAAATGTGTGCTAATTTTATTTTTTCTATAACCTAAACTTGGTCTCAGGAGCTCTGAAACTTCATAATAAATTAGTTACTTGCAGTTGAAAATACTATTTTGTTTTGTTTAATTACTCATTCAATTTAGGATTATTACTCAATCTATTCCAAATTTGCACTCCCTCTCAAGGCTATCCTTCCCTTACAAGATTCCACTTATTTTGAGGTATTTTAAATAGTCAAATTCACAGACATGGTGAGTAGAATGGTGATTGCTAGGGGCTGTGGGAGAGGGATATGGGACATTGCTATTCAAAGGGTATAAATTGTGAGTTATGCAAGATGAATAAGTTCTATAGCTCTATTGTGGAACATTGTGCTTATAGTTAACAATGCTGTCTTATGTACTTAAACATTTCTTAAGAGGTTAGATCTCAAGTATTCTTGCCACTGAAAAAAAGTAAGGATCTTGAAAAAGTGAGAGAGAAGAATTGAGCATCTTCAACTGTAGGGAGGGAGCATAGGGTTCAAAATGGAAGTAAGTAGAAGTGCAGAGGTAGGTTATGAAGTCACAGCGTGCCTGAGAGTCACCTGAGGTAGTGCTCTATAATGGTAGCGGCACTCGAAAGTTGTTGTGTGGTTCTCCTAGAGAGGAAACTGTAGACATTGGTTGCTAAAACTCAACAGATTCCTGCATTCCCTGCACATGGGAAGGAAAGTTTAAGAGCTCCCTACTTCAAGGAACTGTTAAAAGCTTGAAAAATGAGAATGTCAGTGAAGACCATGATATAATGATGGTTAAAGATCTTCCTCCCTTTTAATAATAGCCATTCTGACTGGTATAAGATGATATCTCAACACTACTGAGTATCTACGCAAAGGGAAAGAAATCATTATATCAGAAAGATACCTGCACCCATATGTTTATTGCAGCACTATCTACTATAGCAAAGATATGGAATCAACTTAAGTGTCCATCAAGGTACAACTGGATACAGAAATTATGACAGTGTATACACACACACACACACACACACACACACACACACACACACACACTCATGCACACGAATAGTATTTAGCCATAAAAGAATAAAATCATGTCTCTTGTGTAACTGCCCAATGGGTTCACTTTGCATGCTGCCTAGACAGAGGCGATTTATCAAGGTGGGGGAATTGCAATAGTGAAAGAGTAATTCATGCAGGGCCAGCTATATGGGGGACTGGAGTTTTATTATCACTCAAATCAGTCTTCCCAACATTCAGGGATCAGAGTTTTTAAAGATAATTTGACAGATAGGGGCTTGGTAAGTGGGAAGTGCTGATTGGTTAGGTTGGAGATGGAACCACAGGGTGTCAAAGTCAGATTTTCTTAATGTCTTTTGTTCCTGGGTGTGATGGCAGAACTGATTGGGTCAGATTACTGGTCTGGGTGATGGCAGCTGATCCATGATCCATCGAGTTTTGAGTCTACAACATATTTCAAGCACTGATCTTTGGTTTTACAACAGTCATGTTATCCCCAGGAGCAGTTTGCGGATGTTCAGACTCTTGAAGCCAGAGACTGCATAACCTCTAAGTTGCAATTTCGAATCTTACAGCTAATTTGTTAGTCCTGCAAAGGCAGACTGAACCCCAGGCAAGAAGGGGGTCTTTTCAGGAAAGGGCTGTTATCGATTTTGTTTCAGAGTCAAACCATGAACTGAATTCCTTCCCAGAGTTACTTTGGCCTACAACCAGAAATGAACAAGGACAGCTAAGGGTCAGAAGCAAGACAGAGTCAGGTCTGATCTCTTGTGCTGTCATCATTTCCTCAGTTACAATTTTGCAAAGGTGGTTTCACTTGTAGCAACATGGATGAAACTGGAAGCCATTATCTTGAGCAAAACAAGTAAAATAAAAGTTAAATACCACATTTTCTCACTTATAAGTGGGAGCTAAATAATGTTATAAATGGACATAGAGTGTGGAATAACAGACATTGGAGGCTTAGAAGGGTGAGAGGGTGGGAGGGAGTAAAGGATGAGAAATTACTTACTGGGTACAGTGTACATTATTTGAGTGATAATGGTTAAAAACAGACTTCACCACTACCCATTCTATTCACGTCACAAAACTGCACTTGTACCCCTTATATTTGTAGAAATAAAAAAACGTAAAAAACTCTATCCTTTTTTTTTTTTCCAGCACTGCACATGCCTCCAGGATTTTAGTGTGCTCCTAGAGGCATATAGGGCAATAACAACTGTGTGAGATTAAATTTCCAGCTATTCTGGTTGCACAGGAGCTAAAATTCCAGTTTAATTTCGTTGAATGTGAAGAGAAAAATGAATGTTTTAAAAACATTTGAGCTTGTGGCCTAAGATTTATACTCAGTGAAAGGAAAGTAAATTCAATCCTCTAATGAAAATGCTCTTATTGAACACCTGCTATGCATTTGACACATTTTATGAAATGCAATTGGTTAAGATCAAGAAGTTATATACTTATCTAGTGTTATACAGTGAATAAGTGATAGGATTGAGATTTTTAACCCATGTCTGAATATTTTTAAAGCCAGAGTGCTTTCTCAAATGACCTCTTAACAGTTGGAACTGAGGCTGAATAGGAAGCTAGGGAAGCTTTCCCCAGGGAGAATTACTGAATCGTTTCAACCACTGACAACAGAAATTTGAATATTAAATTAGGCAACTGTTTCTCCGTGGAGAGTTTAGTTTCTTTCTTCTGTCTCTAAATAAATGCACTGTTGAATTTTTAAATATCTTTCATAGAGGAAGGGAAGTAAAGGAAGACATTGAGGAAAGAAAATGACTTCTCATCAGGATACCTGATGAATTTGGGTTAGGGGCCCAAAATCTTTGGGTAGAGCAAATTATAGAAAGTAATAATGATTCAATTGCTGGCTGAATGATGTGGCTCAGGAAAGTGGTTTATAATTAAATTTACTAAATCATGGTTGAGTTTTTGCAGCTCTGACCTGTATTTACAAAGACTTTCAGGTATTTTGGTTTAAATATGGTATTATGAATGTAAATACTAAGAGTGCTTTTAAAATAGCTCCAGTTTAGCATGTACCAGCAGAGCTAATAAAAATAGAATTTCTTCAAGGACAGTAATCCCAAGAGCCTGTTAGATGCCATCTTTGGCAACTTTTACCACTTTTTAAAAAATGAGTGTTTTTCTAGAAAAACAGTAATTGAAGAGTGTGTATTTCATCATACAATATGGCAATTCTTCTGCTACTTTCATGGATGAGACAGTTAGATGTCAAGCCAAAAAAATGATGGTAGATTTCTTGTGAGTCCACATACACTCAATTCTAATCTGAAGTGCCAGATTTTTGTAGTATACTTTGTCATGAATTTCTGGTGTTGGACATATGTTTAATCTTTCAAGTGTCAGAGGGTAAGGATGGTTAAAAAAGAGTCGAACTTTGAGTGTTTAAATGATTAAACTCTAGTCTTTCTTTTAAGGTGACTATTTCAGAATATAAAAATGTGTATGGAGAAACAGATTTCTATATTCAGATTCGAACTAGAATTTGATGAGTAGCATTGTAGGCATTGTCCTCTGCAGTGTAATAAATATTAACTCTACATGGCTCAGATATAGGTACATATCTTTAAATTTAGAATATTATTATTCCAAGGAAATGGGGAAATTTTTTTCCACACCCTTGTTTTATGGATGGGGCTCAGGTCCATAGATATAAATCAAATTGGTTGGGTATCCCTTATGCAAAACTGTTGGAACTAGAACTGTTTCAGGTTTGGGTTTTACTTTTTAATTTCAATAGGTTTTTAGGGAACAGGTCCTGTTTGGTTACATGTATAAGCTCTTCAGTGATGATTTCTGAGATTTTGGTGCAGCCGTCACCTGAGCAGTATGCACTCTACCCAATGTGTAGTCTTTTATCCTTCATCTCCCTTCCTCCCTTGACCCCTCGAATCTCCGAAGCCCATTGTATTATTCTTATACAATGTCCTCATAACTTAACTCCCAGTTATAAGTGAGAGCATATAATGTTTGCTTTTCCCCTCCTGAGATAGTTCACTTAATGGTCTCCAACTCCATCCAGGTTGCTGCACATGTCATTATTTCATTCCTTTTTATGGCTGACTAGTATTTCATGGTATGTGTGTGTGTATATATATATATATATTTATTTTTTTACACACACACACATAGTGTGTGTATATATAGTGTATATGTACATGTATGTGTATATGTATACACACTATTTTTTTTAAATCCCCTCATTGATTGATTGGCATTGGAGCTGGTTCCATATTTTTTCTATTGTGAATTGTGCTGCTACAAACATGAGTGTGTAACTGTCTTTTTCATATAGTGACTTATTTTCCTCTGGTTAGATACCCAGTAGTCAGATTGGATCAAATGGTAGTTCTTTAAGGAATCTCTACACTGTTTTCCATAGTGGTTAACTAGTTTACATTCCCACTAGCAACATAAAAGTGTTCCCTTGTCAACACATCCAGGCGAACATTTATTATTTTTCATTTTCTAAATTATGGCAATTCTTGCAGGAGTAAGGTGGCATCTCATTGTGGTTTTGATTTGCATTTCCCTGGTAATTACTGACGTCAAGCATTTTTTTTTATGTCTGTTGGGCATTTGTGTATCTTTTTAAAAAAATTATACTTTGGGCTCTGGGGTATATGTGCATATCCTGCATTCTGCAGGATTATTGCATAGGTATATACATGCCATGGTGATTTGCTGTCTCCACCCCCCACTCCCATCGCCTTCATCAGGGATTTCTCCCTGTGTTTTCTCTCCCCATCCCCCCGCTGTCCCTCCCCTCCCCTCCCCTCCACCTCCCCCACCTAGCCCAGTGAGTGTTGTTCTCCTCCCTGTGCCCAAGTGTTCTCATTCTTCATCACCCTCCTATAAGTGAAAACATGCAGTATTTGGTTTTCTGTTCTTGTGTCAGTTTGCTGAGAATGATGGTTTCTAGATTCATCCATGTCTCTACAAAGGACACGAACTCGTTTTTTATGGCTGAATAGTATTTCATGGTGTATATGTGCCACATTTTCCTTGTCCAGTCTATCATTGATGGTCATTTGGATTGGTTCCTTGTTATTGGTCTATTCAGAGTTTCAACTTCTTCCTGGCTTAGTCTTGGGAATGTGCAAGTGTACAGGAATTTATCCATTTCTCCCAGATTTACTGGTATATGTGCATAGAGCTGTTTGTAGTAATCTCTGATGGTAGTTTGTATTTCTGAGGAATTGGTGTCAATCTCCCCTTTATTATATTTTATTGCACCTATTCTCTCTTTTCTTTTTTATTAGTCTAGCTAGTGGTCTATTTTGTTGATCGTTTCAAAAAACCAGCTCCTGGATTTATTGATTTTTTTCAAGGGTTTTTTGTGTCTCTATCTCCTTCAGTTCTGCTCTGATCTTAGTTATTTCTTGTCTTCTGCTAGCTTTTGAGTTTTTTTGATCTTGCTCCTCTAGCTCTTTCAATTTTGAGATAGGATGTTGATTTCAGATCTTTCCTGTTTCTTGTGTGGGCATTTATTGCTATAAATTTCCTTCTAGACACTACTTTAAATGTGTCCCATAGATTCTAGTATGTTGTGTCTTCATTCTCATTGGTTTAGAAGAATATTTTATTTCTGCCTTCATTTCATTATTTATCCATTCATCATTCAGGAGCAAGTTTTTCAGTTTCCATGTGATTATGTGGTTCTGAGTTTCTGAATTCTGAGTTCTAATTTGATTGCCCTGTGGTCTGAGAGACTGTTATGATTTCCATTCTTTTGTACTTGCTCAGGAGTGATTGACTTCCAATTATATGCTCAATTTTAGAGTAAGTGTGATGTGGTGCTGAGAAGAATGCGTATTCTGTGGATTTGGGGTGGAGTGTTCTGTAAACGTCTATTAGGTCCACTTGGTCCAGATCTGTGTTCAAGTCCTGGATATCCTTGTTGACTTTCTGTCTCATTGATCTGTCCAATATTGTCAGTGGAATGTTAATGTCTCCCACTATTAATGTATGGGAGTCTAAGTCTCTTTGTAGGTTGTTAAGAACTTGCTTTATGTATCTGGGTGCTCCTGCATTGGGTGCATATATATTTAGAATAGTTAGCTCTTCTTGTTGCATTGATCCTTTTACCATTATGTAATGCCCGTCTTCGTCTCTTTTGATCTTTGTTGGTTAAAGTCCATTTTATCAGAGACTAGGATTGCTAATAAAATAAACAGGGGTACTGTTTATTTTGCTCTCCGTTTTCTTGGTAAATCTTCCATTTTATTTTGAAACTATGTGAACTTTCCACGTGAGTTGGGTCTCCTGAATACAGCACACTGATGGGTCTTGACTTTTTATTCAGTTTGCCAGTCTGTGTCTTTTGATTGGTGCATTTAGGCCATTTACATTCAACATTAATCTTGTTATGTTTGAATTTGATCTTGCCATTTTGTTACTGGCTGGTTGTTTTGCTCATTAGTTGATGTGGTTTCTTCATTGTGTCATTATTCTTTACCATTTGGTATATTTTTGTAGTGGCTGGTCTTGGTTGGTTGTTCCTTTCCATGTTTAGTACTTCCTTCAGGAGCTCTTATAAGGTATGTCTTGTAGTTACAAAATCTCTTAGCAATTGCTTGTCTGTAAAGGATTTTATTTCTCCTTCACTTACAAAGCTTAGTTTGGCCAGGTATGAAATTCTGGGTTGAAAGTTATTTTCTTTACAGGTGTTGAATATTGGCCCTCACTCTCTTCTAGCTTGTAGGGTTTCTGCTGAGAGATCTGCTGTGAGTCTCATGGTCTTTCCTTTGTGGGTGACTCGACCTTTCTCTCTGGCTGCCCTTAGGATTTTTTCCTTCATTTCAATCCTGGTGAATCTGATGATTATGTGCCTTGGGGTTGCTCTTTTTGAGGACTATCACTGTGGTGTTCTCTGTATTTCCTGGTTTTGAATGTTGGCCTGCCTTGCTAGGTTGGGGAAGTTCTCTTCAATAATATCCTGAAGAGTGTTTTCCAACTTGGATTCATTCTCTCTGTCACATTCAGGTATGCTGATCAAGAGTAGACTAGGTCTTTTCACATAATCCCATATTTCTTGGAGGCTTTGTTTCTTTCTTTTCACTCTTTTTTCTATAATCTTGCCTTCTTGTTTTATTTCATTGAATTGATCTTCTATCTTTGATATCCTTTCTTCTGCTTGATCGATTTGGCTGTTGAAACTTGTGTATGCCTCGTGAAGTTCTCATGCTGTGTTTTTCAGCTCCATCAAGTCATTTATGTTCTTCTCTAAGCTGGTTATTCTAGTTAGCATTTCATGTTTTTTTTTACAAGGTTCTTAGTTTCTTTGCATTGGGTTAGAACATTGTTTTTAACTCAAAGAAGTTTGTTATTATCCACTTTCTGAAGCCTGCTTCTGTCAATTCATAAAACTCATTTTCTGTCTTGTTTTGTTCCCTTGATGATGAGGAGTTGTGATCCCTGGGAGAGGAAGAGGTGTTCTGGTCTTTGATGGTTTCATCCTTTTTGCACTGGTTTCTTACCATCTTTGTGGATTTATCTCCCTTTGATTGTTGAAATTGATGATTTTGGGAGGAATCTCTGAGAAGACGTCCTTTCTGTTGCGATTGGAGCTATATCATTTTTTGCTTGTAGAGGTGCTGCTGGGCTGCCTTGGATTCAGTCAGGTTGCTATGTGGGTGGTCTTCCCCTGGGGTTTGTTTGCAGGTGAGATTAGCCCCACTTTCCCAATGGCTTCTCTCCTTCCTTGAGCTTGATCTTCCCAGTTGGTGTCAAACTGGTGTATTTGCTGCAAATCTCTCTAGTGCACAGGCTTCAGTTTGAGTTTTGTCGGGGGTGGGGACTGCCAGGCCTTATGGCCTGTTTCCCTGCTTTCAACTCTGCCTCTTTCTGTGGGACGGGTTGCTCTGTCTGCTGGTGTTAGTCCAAACTTCTGCCCAGGTCTGTGCCGACAACTTATGGCATTGGGAGGGAGCCATCACTCAGATTTGCATTGACAACCCACAGTGCCCCTCAGTCTGGTGGGGCTCTTGTGGACCGTGGGTTGCAGGAGGGATGAGGTAAGCACAGGATCTGTGTCGGAGCACTGAGGGGGTGATGTCCCGGACCCTCTGAGCTGGCTGCATGTTTCAGGTGGGGATGCACCCTGCCCTGTCTCAGTTTTCCCTCCCTGGGTGGCTCTTGCCCTGCTTTGATTCCTTCCCTTGGATATTTTCAGAGTCCTATCTGTCCCACTGAAACAAACCTGGCACTTTGCTTGGAATCATGAAGTCCTCTAGCCCTCTGCATCTCATTTGCTGGGAGCTACATTCCAATGTTGCCTCCTTTCAGCCATCTTGGCATGCCCCACGCTGTATATTTTCTTTTGAGAATTGTCTATTTGTGTCCCTAGCCCACTTTTTGTTGGAATCATGTGTTTTATTTCTTGCTGATTTGTTTGAGTTCCTTGTAGATTCTGGATATTAGTCCTCTGTCAGATACATAGTTTGTGAAGATGTTCTCCCACTCTGAGGGTTGTCGGTTTACTCTGATGATTGTTTCTTTTGCTGTGCAAAGTCATTTAGTTTAATTAAGTCTCATCTGTTTATCTTTGTTTTTGTTACATTTGCTTTTGGGTTCTTGGTCATGAACTCTTTGCCTAAGTCAATGTCTAGGAGGCTTTTTCCAATGTTATCTTCTAGAATTTTTATAGTTTCAGGTTTTAGACTTAAGTCTTTGATTCTTCATGAGCTGATTTTTGTATAAGGTGAAAAATGAGGATCCAGTTTCTTTTTCTATATGTGGTTTGCAAATTATCCCAGCACCATTTGTGGAATAGAATATCCTTTCCACACTTCATGTTTTTGTTTGTTTAGTTGAAGATCAGTTGGCTTTATTTCTGGGTGCTCTATTTGTTCCATTGGTCTACGTGCCTATTTTTATACAAGTACCACGTTATTTTGGTGACTGTTGCCTTACAGTATAGTTTGAGGTTGAATAATGTGATGCCTCCAGATTTGTTCTTTTTGCTTAATCTTTGCTTTGGCGATGTGGGCTCTTTCTAGGTCCCATTTGAATTTTAGGATTTGATTTCTAGTTCTGTGAGGAATAATGATGGTATTTTGAGGGGAATTGGATTGAATTTATAGATTCCTTTTGAACATATGGTCATTATAACAATACTGATCATTATCACAATATTGATTCTACCCATCCATGAGCATGGGATGTGTTTCCATTTCTTTGTGGTCATCTGTGATTTCTTTCAGCAGTGTTTTATAGTTTTACTTGTAGAATTATATCACCTCCTTGCTTAGGGATATTTCTAAGTATTTCATTTTATTTTATTTTTTGCAGCTATTATAAAAGAGGTTGAGTTCTTGATTTGGTTCTTAGTTTGGTCACTGTTGGTGTATACTGATTTTTGTACATTGATTTTGCATCCTGAAGCTTTACTGAATTTATTTAGCAGATCTAGCAACCTTTTGGATGAGTCTTTAGGGTTTTCTAGGTACACAAGCATACCATTAGTAAACAGTAACAGTTCGACTTCACACTCTACAGATTTGGATGCCCTTTATTTTTTTCATTTGTCTGATTGCTCTGGTTAGGACTTCCACTACCGTGTTAAATAGAAGTGGTGAAAGTGGGCAGGCTTTTTTTTTTTCCAGTTCTCAGAAGGAATGCTTTCCATTTTTCCCTGTTCAGTATAATGTTGGCAGTGGGTTTGTCATAGATGGCTTTTATTGCCTGTAGGCAAGTCCCTCGATGGTGTGATTTTTTTTGTTTTTAATTCTGTTTATGTGGTATATCACATGTATTGACTTGTGTAAGTCAAAGCATTCCTGCATTACTTGTATGAAACTCTCTTGATCATGGTATATTATCTTTTTGGTATGCTGTTGGATTCAGCTAGCTATTATTTTCCTGAGGATTTTTGCATCTGTGTTCATGAGGGATATTGGTCTGTAGTTTTCTTTTTTTGTTATTTTCTTTTCTGGTTTTGGTATAAGGGTGATACTGGCTTCACAAATAATTTAGAGAGAATTACCTCTTTGTCTATCTTTTGGAATACTTTTGATTTTTTTTTTAACTTAAAATTACCAACTTGTGGGAAATTGTAATGTATGAGATTTATACAATTTCTTTTAAAAAGTTTAAAAAAATTTTCTTCAACTTTTAAGTTCAAGGGCACATGGCAGGATGTGCAGGTTTGTTACACAGGTAAGTGTGTGCCATGCGATTTGCTGAACAGATAATCCTGTCACCTAGGTATTAAGCCCAGCGTCCATTAGCTACTCTTCCTAATTCTATCCCCCCAAATTCCAATCCAACAAGCCTCGCTGTGTGTTGTTGCCCTCCATGTGTCCATGTGTTCTCTTCATTTGGCTCTCAGTTGTAAGTGGAAACATACGGTGTTTGTTTTGTGATGCTGTGTTAGTTTGCTGAGGATAATGGCTTCCAACTCCATGCATATTCCTGCAAAGGGTAGGATCATTTCTTTTTATGGCTGCATAGTATTCCATGGTGTATATGTATCTGATGATAGTTTCTGTTGCTGTGCAGAAGCTCTTTAGTTTAATTAGATCTTATTTGTCAGTTTTTCCTTTTGTGGCAATTGCTTTTGGCATTTTTGTCATGAAATCTTTGTTCTAAATGATGTTGCCTAGATTTTCTTCTAAGCTTTTTATAGTTTTGTATTCTACATGTAAGTCTTTTATCCATCTTGAGTTAATTTTTGTATACAGTGTAAGGAAGGGGTTCAGTTTCGGTTTTCTGCATATGCCTAGGCCAGTTCTTCCAGCACCATTTATTAAATAGAGAATTCTTTCCCCACTGCTTGTTCTTGTCAGGTTTGTTGAAGGTAAGTTGGTTGTAGGTGTGTGGTCTTATTTCTGAGTCTCTGTTCTGTTCCATTGGTCTGTGTGTCTGCTCTTGTATCAGTATTTTGTTGTTTGGTTACTGTAGCCTTGTATTATAGTTTGAAATTGGGTAGTGTGATGCCTCCTGCTTCGTTCTTTTCACTTAGGATTGTCTTGGCTATTTGAGTTCTTATTTGGTTCCATATGCATTTTAAAATAAGTTTTTCTAATTCTCTGAAATATATCAATGGTGTTTTAATGGGAATTACATCAAATATATTAATTGCTTTGGCAGTATGGCCATTTTCATAATATTGATTCTTCCTATTCATAAGCATGAGATGTTTTTCCATTTATTTTTGTTCTATCTGATTTTCTAGAACAGTGGTTTGTCGTTCTCCTTAAAGAGGTCCTTCACTTCCCTTATTAGTTGTATTCCTAGATATTTTATTCTCCTTTCAGCAATTGCAAATGAGAGTTCATTTATGATTTGACACTCTGCTTGCCTGTTGTTGCTGTATAGAGTGCCAGTAGTTTTTGCACCTTGATTTTGTATCCTGAAACTTTGCTGAAGTTGCTTATCAGCCTAAGAAGCTTTTGGGCTCACATGATGTGGTTTTCTAAATATAAAATCATGTCATCTGCAAACAAAGATAATTTGACTTTCTCCTTTTCAATACCCTTTATTTTTTCTCTTCCCTGATTGCCCTGGCCAAAACATCTACCTCTTATGTTGAACAGGAGAGGTTCAAAAGGTCAACCTTGTCTTGTGCTGATGTTCAAGGGGAATGCTTTCAGCTTTTGTCCGTTCAGTATGATATTAGCTGTGGGTTTGTTATATGGCTTTTATTATTTTGAGTTATGTTCCTTCAATGCCTAGTTTATTGAGAGTTTTTAACATAAAGGAATGTTGAATTTTATTAAAGCCCTTTTCTGCATCTTATTGAAATAATCATATCTTTTTGTCTGTAGTTTTGTTTATATAATGAATCACATTTATTGATTTGCATATGCTGAACCAACCTTGCATCCTGGGATGACACTAACTTGATTGTGGTGGATAGCATTTTTGGTGTATTGCTATATCTAGTTTGCAGTATCAAGGAGATATACATATATATATGTATGTATTATTTTTATCTCTGCCAGGTTTTGGTATCAGGCTGATGCTGCCCTCATAGCATGAGTTAGGAAGGAGTCCCTCCTTTTCAATTGTTTGGAATAGTTTCAGTAGGAATGGTGCCAGCTTTTCTTTGTACCTCTGGAGGAATTCTGCTGTAAGTTCATCTGGTCCTGGGCTTTTTTTTTTTTTTTTGGTTGGTAGGCTATTTATTACTGCCACAATTTCAGAACCTGTTATTGCTGTGTTCAGGGAATCAGTTTCTTTCTGGCTCCGTCTTGGGAGGGTGTGTGTATCCAGGAATTTATCAATTTCTTCTAGATTTTTTAGTTTATGTGCATAGTGGTGTTTATAGTATTCTCTGATGGTTGGTTGTATTTTTGTGAGTTCAGTGGTGATATCAACTTTATCACTGCTGATTGTGTTTGATTCTTCTCTCTTTTCTTCTTTATTAGTCTAATAGTTGTTTATTTTATTATTTTTTTTAAAAAAAACCTATCTCCTAGAATCTTTGATATTTTTGAAGAGATTTTTGTATCTCTATCTTATTCAGTTCAGCTCTGATCTTATGTCTTGTCTTCTGTTAGCTTCGGGGTTTGTTTGCTCTTGGTTCTCTATTTCTTTTAGTTGGTATGTTAGGTTGTTCAATTGAAATCTTTATAATTTTCTCATGTGGACATTTAGCGCTATACATTTTGCTGTTTACACTGCTTTAGCTGTGTCCCAGAGATTCTGGTACATTGCCTCTCATTGGTTTCAAAAAACTTCTTTTTTTAAAGTTTTCTTTTTTTCTTTTTGAGATGGAGTCCCACTCTGTTGTCCAGGCTGGAGTGCAGTGGTGTGATCTTGGCTCACTGCAACCTCTGTCTCATGGGTTCAAGTGATTCTTCTGCCTCAGCCTCTCAATTACAGGTGCCCGCCACAACACCTGGCTTTTTTTTTTTTTTTTTTGTATGAGATGAGGTTTCACTATGTTGGCCAAGCTGGTGTCAAACTCCTGACCTCAAGTGATCTGTGCACTTCAGCCGCCCAAAGTGCTGGGATTACAGGCATGAGCCACTGCACCCAGTCCAAATAATTTCTTGATTTCTGCCTTTATAATTCACTCAGGAATTATTCAGGAGCAGACTGTTCAATATCTATGCAGTTTTGTGGTTTTGAGTGAGTTTCTTAATCTTGAGTTCTAATTTGATTGCGCTGTGGTCTGAGAGACCTGTTGTGATTTCAGTTCTTTTGCATTTGCTGAGAGGTGTTTTACTTCTGATTATGTGACTAATTTTAGAGTAAGTGCCATGTGGTGATGATAAGAATGTATATTCTGTTGTTTTGGGTGAAGAGTTCTGAAGCTATCAGGTCTGCTTGATCCAAAGCTAAGTTCAGGTTCTGAATATATCTATGTTAATTTCCTGTTTTGATGATTGGTTTAATATTGACAGTAGAGCATTGAAGTCTCCCACTATTGTTGTGTGGAGTCTAAGTCTCTTTGTAGATCTCTAAAAGCTTTCTTTATGAATCTAGGTGCTCCTGTATTGGATACATATATGTTTAGGATAGTTAGCTCATTTTGTTGAACAAAACACTTTACCATTATATAAAGCACTTTTTAAAAAATCTTTGTTGGTTTAAAGTCTGTTTTGTCAGAAACTAACATTGCAATCTCTGCTTTTTTCCTGTTTTCCATTTGCTTGGTGAGTTTTCCTTCATCCATTTATTTTGAGCCTATGTGTGCCTTTGCACATGAGCTGGGTCTCTTGAAGACCCAGTAAAGACCCAATGGCTCTTTACTCAGTTTTATGTGTAAATTTAATCTTCTCATCATGATGCTAACTATTTTGTAGACTTGTTTTTGTGGTTGCTTCATAGTGTCACTGGTCTGTGTACCTTAGTGTTTTTTAATTTTTATTTCTTCTCTCAGATGGAGTCTCACTCTTTTGCCCAGGTTGGAGTGCAGTGGCACAATTTTGGCTCACTGCAACCTCTGCCTCCTTGTTATTCCCCTACCTCAGCCTCCTGAGTAGCTGGGATTATAGGTGCTTGCCACCATGTCAAGCTAATTTTTGTATTTTTTGTGGAGATGGGGTTTTGCCATGTTGGGCAGGATGGTCTCAAACTTCTGACCTCAGATGATCCACCTGCCTCGGCTTCCCAAAGTTCTGGGATTACAGGCATGAATTATCACTCCTGGCCTTGTGTATTTTTGTAGTGACTGGTAACTTTTTTCTTTTTATATTTAGTGCTTCCTTCGAGAGCTCCTGTAAGGCAAGTGTGGTGGCGACTAATTCCCTAGTATTTACTTGTCTATAAAGGATCTTATTACTTCTTTGCTTATGAAACTTAGTTTGGCCAGATAGGAAATTCTGGGTTGGAAATTATTTTCTTTAAGAATGTTAGGTGTCAGGAAGGGGTCCAGTTTCTGTTTTGCACATGGCTAGCCAGTTTTCCCAACACCATTTATTAAACAGGGACTCCTTTCCCCATTGTTTGTTTTTGTCAGGTTTGCCAAAGATCAGATGGTTGTAGATATGTTGTGTTGCCTCGGTTGGGGGGAGATAGCATGGGGAGAAATGCCAGATATAGGTGAAGGAGAGGAAGGCAACAAATCACACTGCCACATGTGTACCTATGCTACAATATTGCATGTTCTTCACATGTACCCCCAAACCTAAAATGCAATAAAAAATAAAATTAAAAAAAAAAAAAAGAAAAAAAAAAGAATGTTGACTATTGGCCCCAATCTCTTCTGGCTTGTAGGGTTTCTACTTGGAGGTCTGATGTTAGTATGATGGGCTTTCCTTTGTAGGTGACCTGGCCTTTCTCTTTGGCTACCCTTAATGTTTTTATTTTCATTTCAACCTTGTAGAATCCGGTGATTATGTGTCTTGGGTTGGTCTCATGCAGTATCTTACTGGAGTTCTTGGCATTTTCTGAATTTGAATGTTAGCCTGTATTGCTAGGTTGAGGACATTCTCCTGAAGTATGTTCTCCCACTTGATTCAGTTCTCCTCTCCTCCCCAAGTTGACTGTAGGTTTGGTCTTTTTACATAATCCCATATTTCTAAGAGATTTTGTTCATTCTTTTTCAATTCTTTTTCTCTATACTTGTCTTCCTGTATTATTTCATAAAGATAGTTTTCAAGCTCTGAGATTCTTTATTCTACTTGGTCTAGTCTGCAACTGATACTTGTGATTGCATTGTGAAGTTCTTATGTTGTGTTTTTTGGCTCCATCAGGTCAGTTATGCTCTTCTCTAAACTAGCTATTCTGGTTATCAGCTTCCATATTGTTTTATCGTGATTCTTAGCTTCTTTGCATTGGGTTACAACATGCTCCTTTATCTTAGCTAAGCTCATTATTACTTACTTTCTGAAGCCTACTTCTGTCAATTTAGCCATCTCTGCTTCAGCCCAGTTTTGTGCCCTTGCTGGAGAGGTGTTGCAGTTGTTTGGAGGAGAAGAGGATCTGGCTTTTGGGTTTTCTGCATTCTTGCATTGGCTTTTTCTTGTCTTTGTAGACTTATCTACCTTTGATCTTTGAGGTTGCTGACCTTTGAAAAGGGTTTTTTGGTTGATTTCTTGTTGTTGATGTTGCCGTTGTTGTTTGTGTGTTTTTTGTTTTAACAGTCAGGTCCCTGACTGTTAGCAACCATAGGGCTGCTGTGGTCTGCTGGGGGTCCACTCCAGACCCTAGTTGCCTCAATTTTTCCCCTACCTAGAGGTATCACCAGTGAAGGCTGCAAAATTGCAAAAATGGCAACCTGCTCCTTCCTCTGGAAACTCTATCCCAGGGAAGTACTGACCTGTTGCTGGCTGGAATGTTCCTCTAGGAGATGTCTGAAGATTCTTGTTTGGAGGTCTCACCCAGTCAGGAGGAACAGGATCAAGGACCCGCTTAATGAATCAATCTGGCTGCTTTTTGGCAGAGCAGGGGACCCTACTTAATGCAGACCACTTGTATTCTTTAAAGCTGGCATGCTGGCCTGGCTAAGTCTGCTGCACTGCAGAGTTGGCAGCTGCCCTCTTCCTCTGAGCTTCAACCCAGGGAATGCTCAGGGCTCTGTCCTTAGAACCCTGGCTAGAATAGCTGAAGCTCCTGTAGGGAGGTCCCACACAGTGAAAAGGAATGGACTGGGGTACCAGTTAAAGAAGCAATCTGTCTATGACTTGGCAAGGCAGATGTGCTGCATTGTGCATTGTGGGGGCCCCTTCCTCATCTGGATCATTTGTATTCTCCAAAGTCAGTAGGCTGGAATGGCTGAGTCTACCAAACTGCCAAGATGGTGTCTGCCCCTCCCCCCAGAACTCAATCCTGACTCAGGAAGACTCCAGCCTGTTGCCATTGGCTGGCTGGAATTCCAAGCCAGTGGGTTTTAACTTTTGACGTCCCATGGAAGTGGGGCCCACAGAACAATGCTGCTTGGGTTCAGCCCCATTCCTAGGGATATGTTCAGATGAATCTCCTGCCTTGTTGTGGATTCTGGGACCAGAATACATAAAACTCCTGGTTCTCTGTGTGTGCCTGAGTGGCTTTTCTGTCAAGACACCACATAGCTCTGTGTATCATAGCTAAGACCCTGGTGGCATGGGCTCATGAGGGTATCTCCTGATCCACGGATTGTGAAGATCCATGAAAAAAGTGTGGTTTCCCAAGTGGGGTTGCAGTCACTCACTGCTTCACTTGGCTGGGGGTGGGGGTTCCTTTGATTCTGTGCTGCTCCTGGGTGGGCTGTTGCCCCACCCACCTTTTCTTCATTCTGTGTGGTTGTTTGCCTAGTCAGTCCCAATGTAGAAACCTGGATATTTCAGTTGCAGGTGCTGAAACCACTCACTCCTTTCATTCTTCTCCATAAGTACTGCAGATTGCAGCTTCTTCTAATTGGCCATACTGGCCCCCTCTGGAATTGTTTCAATAGATTTGGTACCAACTCTTTTTTGAATGTCTGATAGAATTCAGTTGTGATTCCATCTGGTCCTGGACTTTTTGTTGTTGTTGGCATTTTTAAAAGTACCATTTCAATCTCACTGCTTGTTATTGGTCTGTTCATAGTTTTAATTTCTTTCTAGTTTAATCTAGGAGGGTTGTATATTTCCAGGAATTTATCCATCTCTTCTAGGTTTTCTAGTTTGTGCGTGTAAAGGTTCACAGTAGCCTTGAATAATCTTTTGTATTTCTGTGGTGTCTTGGGCTCAAGGTCTGCTGTTCAGATTCTTTTGTCCCATGAGATGATCCTTTGATGTGGTACTCTTCCACTTCCCCTAGCGTTAGGGCTTCCCAAGAGCCAGACTGTAGCAATTGTTATTGTTCTACTGGGTCTAGCCAAACAGTGAAGCTACCAGGCTCTGGGCTGTTACTGAGGAATGTCTGTAGAGTCCTGTGATGTGATCTATCTTCATGTCTCTCAGCTGTGGATATCAGCACCTGCTCTGGTGGAGTAAGCAGGGAAGTAGACTGTGAGGATCCTTGGTTGTAGTTTTGTTTAATGCACTGGTTTTCTTGAGTGCTGGTTGTGCTAGTAGTGAAGTTGTTACATAGGCAGACTCAGGACCTCTCTTTACCCAGAATGTTAAAATTGGTGGAATTAGCTGATGTTTTCTCCTTTCTTGGAGTGAAATTTTTCTTTTATGAGTTGTTATAGTGACTTCAATTGATTGGCCTCCAACCAGGAGGTGGTGCTCTCAAGAGAGCATCAGCTGCTATAGTATAGGGGATACAAACTTGCACCAGGGTCACCTGGATAAGTATTCAGGTTTCTCAGGTGATGGGTGGGGACATAGAATTCCCAGAAGATTATGTGTTTTCTCTTGGCTAAGAGGGTGGATAAAGAAAGACAATCAGGTGGGGCCGGGCGTAAGTGTGTCTGAGCTCAGATTCTCCTTGGACAGGGCTTGCTACAGCACCTGTGGGGGATGGGGCGTGGTTCTCAGGCTAATGAAGTTATGTTCCTAGGGGAATTATGACTGCCTCTGCCGCATTGTACAGGTCACGAGGGAGATGGAGGAAAGCTGGCAGTGACAGACCTCACTCAGCTCCCAAGCAGCCTTCAAGGTCAGTCTCACTCCCATCATACCCCATCAACAGTACCAAGTTTATATCCAGGTAGCCAGTGAGCAGGGCTGAGATCTTGCCACAGGCTACAAGCTTCCCTACTGAGAAAGCAAGCCCTCCCCAAGGACCTGCATGAAATAAAGTCAGAAATGGCTTCCCTTGGGACTGGGAATACCTATAGTGCTCTACCCTCTGCTTCTTCTACTTTTATATTTTGCTCATTGCTCAAAATTTGTTTCAGCTCTAGTTAAGGTTAAATCCTTCTCCCATGATCTAGATTTTCAGGTTCCCCAGTGAGGATGTGTGTTCAGAGTGCCCCTCATGCCTTGGGCACTCACAGTTTTTTAGACTGTTTCACGAAGTTGTGGCAAGCCACTTCTTCCAAAGGCGCTGTGAATTCTTCTGGTTTTCCTGGTATGTTTCTGCAGTAGTTCTTGGAGGAAAGTTCATGGTATGAGTCTTCACATGCTGTTGTGTCCATCTGAATGGGAGCTCAAGTTAGTCCTGCCTTATTCACCATGTTTTTTATTTTTTGCTCCAGGTTTGAGGTTATTTTTTGAATATTTGCATATTTATAATGAGATAGCTCAGCGATGGAACCCAAATCTGAACAAAAAATTTATTTTAATATATATACTTTATGCACATAGACTGAGATTATTTTTTTGATATATATTTTATTGCGGTTTAGGTTTTGGAGTACATGTGAACACACAAGATTGTTGCATAGGTACATACATGGTAATGTGGTTTGCTGCCTTTCTCCCCATCACCTATATCTGGCATTTCTCCCCATTTCATCCCTCCCCAACTCCCCACCCCCTGCTGTCCCTCCCCTAGTCCCTGGCCACAGACCCCAGTGTGTGATGCTCCCCTCCCAGTGTCCATGTGTTCTCATTATTCAACACCCACCTATGAGTGAGAACATGCAGTGTTTGATTTTCTGTTCTTGTGTCAGTTTGCTGAGAATGATGGTTTTCAGGTTCATCCATGTCCCTACAAAGGACACAAATTCATCGATTTTTATGGCTGCATAATATTCCATGGTGTATATGTGCCACATTTTCCCTGTCCAGTCTATCATTGATGGGCATTTGGGTTGGTTCCAAGTCTTTGCTATTGTAAACAGTGCCACAGTGAACATTCATATGCATGTGTCCTTATAATAGAACGACTTATGATCCTTGGATATATACCCAGTAATGGGATTGCTGGGTCAAATGGAATTTCTATTTCTAGGTCCTTGAGGAATTGCCACACTGTATTCCACAATGATTGAACTAATTTACACTCACACCAACGGTGTAAAAGTATTTCCATTTATCCACATCCTCTCCAGTATCTGTTGTCTCCAGATTTTTTATTCAATATTCTATTTATTTTAACTTTTATTTTGAGCTTGGAGGTTTATGTGAAGTTTGTTAAATAAATAAACATGTCATGGGGGTTTGTTGTACATATCATTTCATCACCCAGGTATGAAGCACAGTAACCAATAGCTATTTTTTTCTGCTCCTTTTTCTCCTCCTTTTTAGTTGGAGTCTCTCTCTGTCACCAGTCTGGAGTGCAGTGGCATAATCTCGGCTCACTATAACCTCTACCTCCCGAGTTCAAGCAATTCTGCTGCCTCAGTCTCCCAAGTAGCTGGGACTACAGGCATGCACCACCACACCCAGCTAAATTTTGTATTTTTAGTAGAGATGGGATTTCACCATGTTGGCCAGGATGATCTCAATCTCTTGATGTTATGATTTGCTCACCTCGACCTCCCAAAGTGCTGGAATTACAGGTGTGAGCCACCTTGCCGGGCAGATTTCAATTCTTTTGCATTTGTTGAGTCTTGGTTTATGTCTTGTTATGTGACCAATTTTAGAGTATGTGACATGTGATGATGAAATGAACGTATATTCTGTTATTTTTGAGTGATGAGTTCTAAAAGGTCTACAGATCCATTTAGTCTAAACTTGAGTTTAGATCCTGAATATCTTCGTTAATTTTCTGCCTTGGCGATCTGCCTAATACTGTCAGTGGAATGTTGAAATCTCCTACTATTATTATGTGGAAGTCTACATCTCTTTGTAGGTCTCTAATAACTTGCTTTATGTATCAGGGTGCTCCTGTGTTCGGTGCATATATATTTAGGATAGGCAAGTCTTCTTGTTGAATCAAACCCTTTACCATTATGTAATGCTTTTCTTTGTCTTTTTTGATCTTGAAATCTGGTTTGTCTGAAATTAGGGTTGCAGCCCCTACTTTGTTCTGTTTTCCAATTACTTATGTAGACCTTCCTTTATCCCTTTATTTTGAGGTTATAAGTGTTATTACATGTGAGATAGGTCTCTTGAAGACAACATAGTATATTATTGCACTTTTTTTTCTTAAAATCTAGTTTGCCATTCTGGGCCTTTTTAAATAGGGACACTTAGCCCATTTACAGTCAAGGTTAGTATTGATATGTATGAGTTTGATTCTGTCATTGTGCTGTTAGCTGATTGTTATGTTGGCTTGCTTGTGTGATTGCTTTACAATGCTACTGTTCTATGTGTTTAAGTGTGTTTTTGTATTAGGTGGTAGCAGTCTTTCTTTTTCATATTTAGTGCTCTTTTCAAGATCTCTTGTAAGGTAGATCTGGTGGCAATAAATTCCTTCAACATTTGCTTATCTGAAGAAAACATATTTTTTTCTTCACTTAGAAATCTTAGCTTAGCTAGATATGAAATTCTTGGTTGAAGACTTTTTTTCTTTGAGAATATTGAATATAGACCCCCAATCACTTCTGGCTTGTAGGATTTCAGCTGAGATTTCTGTTGTTAGCCTGATGGGGTTCCCTTTTAACCTGTCCATTATCTCTAGCTGCCTTTTACATTCTAGCTTTTATTTTCAACCTTGAAAGATTTGATGATTTTTTTTTTTGGTGGGGAGGATGATATTCTTTTGTAAAATTTTGCAGGACTTCTCTGTATTTTCTGAATTTGACTGATGGACTTTCTAGCAAGGTTGGGGAATTTTTCATGGATGATATTCTGAAATATGTTTTCAAAGTTTTTTGCTGTCTCACCCTCCATTTTTGGGTTGCTAATGATTTGCATATTTGGCCTCTTCATATAATCTCATTGTATTAGTCTGTTCTCACATTGCTATAAAGAAATACCCAAGACTAGGTAGTTTATAAAGGAAAGAGGCTTAATTGACTTACCATTCTGCATGGCTAGAGAGGCTACAGGAAACTTACAATCATGGCATAAGGGAAAGCAGGCACCTTCTTCACAAGGTGGCAGGAGAGAGAGAGAGAGAGAGAGAGAGAGAGAGAGAGAGAGAGAGAGAGAGTAATGAATGAAGGAGAAGTGAATGAAGGAGAAATTCTTGTAAGAACTCACTCATTATCATAAAAACAGCATGGGGGAAACCACCTCCCTGATCTAATCACCTCCCTGCTTTGACACATGAAGATTACAGGTCTCTCCCTTGACACATAGGGATTGCAACTTGAGATGAGATTTGGGTGAGAACATAAGCCAAACCACATTGCTCATACTTCTTGGAGGTTTTTGTTATTTTAATTCCTTTTCTTTATTTTTGTCTGACTGTCACATTTCAAATAACCAGTCTTCAAGTTCTAATATTCTTTCCTCGGCTTGGTTTATTCTGCTGTTAATACTTGTGATTGCATTGTGAAATTCTTGTGTTGTGTTATTCAACTCTGTCAGACTCGTTAGGCTCTTTTTTTTTTTTTCCAACTTTTTCATCCTTCAGCTCCTGTAGCACTTTATTGTGATACTTACATTTTTTTAAAAAATTGGATTTTTCTGTCCTCCTGAATTTTGATGATCTTTGTTCCTATCCATATTCTAAATTTTATTTCTGTCATTCGAGCCAGTTTGACCTGGTTAGGAACTCTTGTTGGAGAACTGGTGCAGTGATCTGGAGGACATAAAACACTCTGGCAATTTGGGTTCTCAGTTCTTGCATCGGTTCTTTCCATCTCTGCATGTGGTTGTTTCTTTAACCTCAGTGAGGATTGAGTACAGTCAATAGAGTTCTTTTCTGGATGTTTTCACCAGGCCAAAGCTTTGTGCAATATCTTTATGTGAAGCTAACTTTTTGTCTCTGGTTTCAGAGAGGGATATGTTAGTGAGGTATTTTTGGTATTGAAGCTTTGGGGTGTGATTCAACAGGTAGACACTCGCTTGGTTGTGTGGCTCCCTATGTTTTCTCACAGTTGTAGCCATGTTCCTCTTCAACACTCTGAAAGTGTGGGCTCCTCTCCCACCCACTTGAGTGCTGGCTGTTGATCATGACTTGGTACTCTTGGGCTGCCCACTGCAGCTCTAAGACTATATCTTTGTTTATGTTCCTTCCTTATCTTGGAGGGAGCAGAGGAAGTGATCTCAGTAGTGGTTGTGACTGAGGGTTGTTTTCTTATCTCTGGAGGGCTCTACCCCAGAGTGAATGCAGGTCAGCAATTGCCCAGTGCAATCAACCCAGGATGAATGATCTGTACTGTGGGCCCACGCCAGAGGTTCCCTGTTTGGTGATAAGCAGCTGGGGATGCGTGGAATCTGTGAGAGACAAATTAGCCTCCTCTCCTTGGATTGACTGCAGCTTGTTGGAGGTGTAGATAAGGCACTTAGGGTCTTTGCTTCTTCCTTAGTCTGAGTATGGCAAAGACAGTTCCACTGCAGAGGCAGTGGATGAGAGGCTTCCAGTTGTCCCTGGAGGCTCTGTCCAGGGAGTTGCCAAGTTGTTACTTGCTTGATAGCTCTGGTAGGGGGAGTCTGGAGGCCTAGGCCTGGAGATCCTACCCGGTAAGGAGACATGGAAACAGGCACCCACATAACTGTGTGGCCACTTTTCTGTAGGGCTGCTGCAGTATGCTGTTGTCCCACTCCAGTTCCTAGTTACCTCAAATTTTCCAGTACTTGGAGGTATCACCAGTGAAGGCTGTGAAAACAGCAAAGATGGTATCCTGTCCCTCCCTTTGGGAGCTTTGTCCCAGGGAGGTACTGGCCCATTGCTGGCCTGAAGGTACCTGCGAGAAGTAACTGGAGAACCTGGTTGGAAGTTTCCACCCAGTGAGGAGGAACAGGATTGGGGACCCACTTAAAAAAGTAGTCTGGCCACATTTTGGTACAACAACTGTGCTGTGCTGGGGGTCCGCTTAGCCCCTGATTGTGTCAGGTACTCCAAAACCTGAAAAATGGAACTGCCACATCACCTAAACAGCAAAGATAGTGGCTCACCCCATCCTCTGGGAGTTTTGTCTCAGGGAGGTTACAAATCTGTCAGCCAGAGAACACTGACAGGGGTGGCTAGATGTCCTGGCTCGGAGGTTCCACCCAGTGAGGAGGAATGCAATTGGGGACCTACTTAAAGAAGCAGTCTTCATTTAAGCAGTCTTCTGCTTAAAGAAGCAGGCCATGTTTTGGTAGAGCAGCAGTGTGTTGCTGGAGGAACGCTTCTGCTCCCCCAGTTGGCGTGGACTCTCCAATGTGCAAAGGCTGAAACATCTACAGCAGCCAACCAGCACTCTTTCCTCTGGGAGTGGTATCCCAGGGAGAATTAAACTCTCTGTCAGCTAGAGAACACCAGCTAGGATGGCTGGTGGCCCCTGCTGGGAGGTCCTGCCTGGTGAGGCGGAGTGGGGTTGGGGACCCACTTAAAGAAGCATTCTGGCCATGTTTTGGCAGAGCAGTTGTGCTGTGCTGAGGGATCCCTTCTGTTTCTGGTAGCCTGGACTCTCCAAAGTCCGAAGGCTGGATCAGTAAGTTGCCCAAACAGCAAAGATGGTGGCCCGCCTGACCCTCTGGGAGTGCTGTTCCAGGGAGCATTCAAATCTCCATTGGCTGGAGAACATGGGTGGGGATGGCTAGAAGACACTGTTGTGAGGTCCCACCCAGTGAGGAGGAGCAGGATTGGATACCCGCTTAAGGCAGCAGTCTCATCTTGTTTTGCTAGAGCAACTGTGCTGTGCTGGGGGATCCCTTTTGCCCCTGCTGGGATCACACTCTCCAAAGCTGGAAGGATGGCATGGCTAAGGTGCCCCAACAGCAAATATGGTGAACAATATTTTAAATAATTTGTGCATAAAACAAAATTTGTGCACATTAAACCATCAGAAGGCAAAGGTGTCGCTATCTTAGCCACCCATGTGGATGATGGCTGTTTGGCATCATCATTATTCCTGACTCTGAATTTATATGCCACCTATAAGCAACCATTTTGTTACACTTATTCACACATAAGTACTTAATAGTAAAAATATGCGATATGCCATTAATACAGTAAAAATATCATGTGTTCAAGGTAACTAAGCTGCATAGTAGCATCACCAGAATCCCTGGATCAGCTGTTAAACAACAGTAAAAACAAACCATGGCAAAAGCTTTCAGTCTCCACCTACGATGCTGTGTTTTGATGAAAAGAATGTATATTTACTTTATTTTTCATAAACTGACATGATTTCTTGTTCCATTTTGAATAAATGTTACTATAGTCCTTTAATAAGCTCATCAGACATTATCACCATGTCATTTATAGGCAGTTTTTCTGCAGCATCAATGACATCTGCATTGTCACTGTTATCACAATCTCTTTGACTCAGAACCATTTCATCTAGTTCATCATTGGTCAGTGAATCAACAAATGGAACCTCATTATCAATGGCCATTTCTTACAGATTTCTGACAGACTCTGAAGTTATATTTTTTACATATGAAAGGAGGTCAGACATCTTTTGTTTTCTCACCTGACATATGGAATTCTTCAAAGTCACCATCTTCTTCCTCATCATCACTGAACGTAGTTGTAGGCCAGAGGTTGGGCCTGGCATGCACAACTATGTCTTTAGTTATTGTGTTACAAGCATTGGCAACAGCATATATGGCATCCTCCATGCTAAATTCCTTTTGAAAATCTTTTACACCTATGCCTCTGTTCACTGCTGCAACCAGGCTCTTCAAGAAAGTGTTATATTACTCTACATTGATCTAAGTAAACCCCAGTCACATGTCTGAATTAATGAAGTCACATTTGGAGGAAAGCACATGGCATAAACATCATTTTTCAGAATTTCATCTGGAAGATGTGCAGAACAGTTGTCAAGAAATAAAAGCTTGCAGTCAAATCCAGTATAGGCTTCCCTGTAGTGATTGTGAGTCGCTGGTACAAAATGTTTGTGGAACCAATCAGAAAAGATGACCCAGGTGATCTATGCCTTTTTGTTATCATAATAAAGAAACCCACTGCTTTAAAACAGCAAGGACACAAGCTTTTGCATATCACAGCAAATTTACACTTAAGCATGCCTGCTGCATTAGCACATCTCAGTACAATTATTCTCTTCTTGACATCCTTAATTCTTTTTTTTAATTAAAAAAATTTTATCTCATGGGTAAGCTCATAAGGCATCCTTAATTCTTGTAGGGGCTATCTTGTTGGCTGTAGTCAGTGTCTTACTAGAGCAATAATGCCCAAAACAATGACATGTCATCAGCATTATAGACTTTTCCTGGCATTAGGTTTTTATCAACAATGGCATTGTCAAATTTGTCAATGAATTTCTCCACTGTGTCATGTTCAGTAAATGCTTTGTCATTACAAGTCTTTGAAAATTTAACTCTTCATTTTTTCTTATATATCTTTAGCCAGTCTGTTGAATATTATAGTTCTCCTCAATTTTTAGTTCATGTTAGTTACCTTTGCTTGTTTCATGATCAGCATACAATTAAGTGTCATGTGTTCACCACAACACTGGCAGATCCTTTTCAATACATGAACAAGATCTTCACTATTAGCTTTATGCAGGGTTTTAATATTTTTCATTAACTTCTGTTCATACTTTTAGCATAGAACTTCAACAGTCCATTCTTCTGTTTCTTTAGGTCATATATGATGGTCATGTCAACAGCACACTCTTTGGTAAGATGTTTCACACGTACACCACTGTCCAGTTTCTCCAATACCTTGACTTTCTGTACTGTAGCTAAACACAAATGCTTCCTCATTTTCTTATCACTGTTACCCTTAAAGCTAACTGACTTTTTTTTTTTCTGGACATTTCCAACAGTATTTTTACAACACAGAGCAGAGAACAAGCAGAACAACCCACAGTGAAAAATGTATGTCTATGTTGGCCCCACGTAGATCATTGTGAGGAATCTGCCATTGGTAAGTCTGGCCTGTACATGTGCCATTTTATTACCTTTTGTGGGGATGCTCGTGTGTAGGAACCTGGGCTTGCATGAAAGACATATCACAGCTAAAGGGGCTGGAAGGGATTTTCTTCTCCTTCGGGATGATGAATAAACTTTGTGTTATATGCCTGTGTTTTGACTGTGACATGTCATGAGGTTAGGTGTAGAATTTTCCTCTTGTGGCATCATGTTGGAGCTCAAAAAGTTTCAGATGTCTGGATTAGGGATTCTGAGGTACTGGGAGTCCAGGATAGCTGGTTGTGTAGCAAGATCTTCAGTTTCTTGATTCTTGTTATAATCAACTTTGTCATATTACTGTTTCCATATAAAGATCTTTATAGTCATTCTCAAACTATCAAAGAGGAGCTACATGAACAGGAAACATACTCTACTTTCAAGTATCATTTCTGCTAATAATCAGGAACAAATATATATTTATTTTTTTCAGGGGAATAATTTAAATTTGATAAGCTAAAATGTTTGTATTTAAAACATTATTTTATTTTGCAAGTTTGATTGTTTGAAACAAATAGACCAAATGAAGTTGGCTTTTACCGAACGAAAGTGGCAATTCTGTGACTAAATCTCTTCTTGGTGAGGTGGGGGAGTTTAAATTTTACAACACAGTATATAATAGACTGATCATGCACTTGCAATCATGTCTTCATCTATTCATAAGTATCTGTACAGTGAGAGAAACAATAGAAACAAGCAGATGAGCATGCAAAGACAGGAAAAAGTGAAGTCAGATACTGAATTGAGCAGAAGGACAAAATTCTAAAAGGCTTTGATTGTAATATACAATCCATATTGGTGCCTAGCCAGGTTCTCTCTCTCTCTCTTTTTAAAAAACCCAGAGATAGGCATATAAATATTTTATTAAAATGACTTAAATGAACATATATCATCTGATAGAATGCAAGTGACATATGAGTAAAATCTCTAGAATAAAACTTTTTTGCATAGTCTCAGTAACTTAGCAAAAAAGGGAGATGTTTGGTATTTCTAAGGTATGTTGATTTTTAGCCAAATACGAAGGCAAACCTAGGTTTTGACAATTAATTGTGTTATTCTGGTACCCACTCAGGTAATAAAGTAAACATGGCTGGTATGTGATGTAAACATGGCTGGACATGCTAAGTTGGTTGGTCACCTCTGTGCCTATCCTAATGGATACCACATTTAGTTTTTGGTTAATATTGAGTACTTCTGTTGATCTAATATAATTCATGTTTCTTTCTGTCTGGTCTATGTAAATAAATTACCCATAAAAATTTATTGCTTTATTCAGAAAGCTCAAAAAAACCTTACATATTTTTATTTGATAAGTTAGCAGATATTCATTTAAGCAATGTATCATGTTCTTACAGATTAATACATGTATATTATTGTTATATTTATAAAATTGGATAAAAAGTGAGGCAAAAGCATTCCTAGTATTCCTCGGAATCATAACTCTTAACAATATTAAATTTTAAAAAATCCTCTTTCAGTAGTCTTCTATAGTATATCAGCTGCCGTATTAAGTCTAAGTGAAAATTTTGATGAGAAATGGAGTTGAGGTTGTAAAATATTCAGATTTCATGGATTACTACTTTTGTAAGCAACTAATTGGTTTTATATACCTAAAATTCCAGTTTCCCCAGGATAAAATAATATACATTTATATGAATGTTTTATTATTCAGGGAATGTGTTAGCATTCTGTATGTGAGATAAATGCCAACCAGATGGTCTGTGGCAATCTAGCAAAAAGGAAGCTGGACTGTGCTTGCTTTATATATATGATTTAGCAGCCATGGAAAACGCATTTGTTTTTTTGTACTTTGAAAAGTAAAGACAAACATATCTAAGGTATAGCTCAAACACTGCAAATGAACACCCTGGGCTGTCAAATTCATTGTATAAACAGTGCCAAAAAATCTTATAGTTATATTTATGTTTGCTTATTTTGTGTTTTAGCTAGATTACATACACAGAAAAAAAATTCACAAAACACCAAAACTCAGTTATACCAAATCTTTTTTATTTAAAAATAGTTATTGAATTCTAGAAGAAAATATTCTTAACTTCCTTGGAAGCAAATGTTTGCATAGTGATGTGTTTACTTTATATATTAATAGTTACTAATTATCACATAATAATTAATAAGAAAGTAAATGAGGTAACATAAAATTTTCTACTTCAGGATGTAGAATCTTGAGTTGTAGTGCACAATTCATTTTGTTTATATATGTTAGGACTTCTATTAACTTTTAAATTTGTGAATACAAAGTAAAGGATAACGGTGAAAAGTTTCTGTCATTGCCTAAATTTATGAGGTTCATCCAGGCATGTGTTCTGTAGATGTGGAGATTAAATTTAGAATATTATAATTGTCATTCTCATGCCTTGGTATCCACCGAAATAACCTGGGTTATGTACTTTTACACAAAACACAGATTCTGAAGCAGTGGGTTTGTGATGAGGCCCAGGAATGTATGTTTTTAACAAGCATTCCCAGTAATTCTGATACAGGTCATCCATATTTGGGAAGCAACTTAAGTAGGTGGTTAGTATGTTTCTTTGTTCATATTTTAAAAATATCGATTGTTTTAATTGTTCTAGACATTTTGTTTACTTGCTTACTGCTTTGAATAGGTACTGTGATGTGAGAATATGGAAAGAAAAAGAGAGTATGTTTTCCTGATTAAAGGAGAATCATATGCTTGGATAAAAAATAAGTAGATGGCAATATGAAAAACTTTTACGTAAACTGATGAGTCTGATGTGCCATAGCTGTGCAGAAAGAACATGGATTTTGGAATTAGTGGTGACCTGTTTACAAATTCAGTTTCTGATATGACTAGCTGTGTGATCTTGTAAGTTATTTAATTGCGCTAAGCTTCTATTTTCTATTATCTACATTTATTAGTGTGACAGTAATTCTGTAACAGATAAACCCTGAAATTTCAGTAGCTGGGTACATTAAACATGTGATAAGAGGCTCTCCACAATCTTTGCTATCTAGCAGTGCAATCATCAGCAAGTGGCTTCAGAGCTGGGTGTTGACATCCACTTGGCAATTGAAGAGAGAGAATGGAAGTTCTTACTGGTTCTCGCTAATTGTAAAGGTATAAAAATAGAAAACCAGCTTGACCTTACTACAGGTCTTTGTGTGACCTCTGTTAAGCTGGCCTTAGTGACCTGCTCTAGTCTTCATTTTTCCTTGTACATTACCCTTGATGTGACTTCCATGAGATGGTCCTTCCTAATTAGGTAAGAATGAAGACAGAGAAGAGTGAAGCAATTTCAAAAATTGAAAGATGTGCTCAATTTGGAACATGCACATTTTGACAAGGCAGAAGGATATTAAATTTGAGAGAGCTTCTTGGCAGTAATGTGTGTTATTTGTTGCTAAGAGAGAGGCAATAGGAAGATTACACATGCACACACACGCACACACACACGGTCAACATTTAAGTACTGTTTGAAGCATTCATGGAAATCAGTGAGATCAGACATGGAATGAGGGCATATATGAGAAGGGTCAAGGATCCTAGAGAATAGCAGTAGTTAGGGGGCAGGGAGAGGAGGAAGAGAATGAGAGTCATAAAGAGAAGTTCCAGAAATAATACAAGGACAAGAAGGATTCAGTGCTACAGAATCCCCTTTAGAATAACAGGGGAAGAGCCATCAGTTTTGGCAGCTAGAAGATTACTGGTGATCATTGCAAATACCTTTTTCATGATGAAATTGAAGTAGAAATCTGATTGCAGGGGAGATGAGAAATAAATTGCTGGGGAAATGTGGAAAGAGAGGGAATAAGTATAGATTCTCTTTTGAGAGACTGAGGTTGAAGGAAATAAATGGGATAGAAGGCTGAAAACTAGACGGGGTGAAAGAAGGTTTTTTTTTTTTTTTTTTTTTTTTTTTTTTTTTACATGAGAATATTTCCATAGGTGTGAAATTGAAGCCCCAGATATACAGAAAAACGTATGTTTACTTTTTGTCTTTAAATTAAATTTAATCGGAATCCAAGTACCCCTCCCACCTGACTGGTGAGGAATTCAATCAGTCATAGGTGCCTTCCCCCTGCCCCACCCTGGCCTAGGCCCCATAATCCCAGGATTAAGCAAGATCTCATTCCTGGTACCAATATCTCTAAATGGTCCAGACAGCCATTCTCCTGGGACGTCCTGCTGCTCCCTAACTCACGCTTGTTTCAGAGAATGAAGTGTAGGTCTCTGGCTCTCTGATTCTTGTAATCTGCTGACCACAGTCCTATCTATAGCCTTCAAGGATTCTGCCCACATGTGCTACATGTGTTACCCTCAAACACATCCTTCCATTTCTTCCATTCTTTGGGTCACATAATATAAGCACTTCAAGATAGGAGGAGCCTTTAAGGTCTATGAGTTTTTGATGAATTTTATCCTAGACAGCATAAAAAAAAACAATAAAAAAAGATTTCAAGTGAGGACAGGCATGGTGGTTCATGCCTGTAATCCCAGCACTTTGGGAAGCCAAGGCGGGTGGATCACTTGTGATCACCAGGCTGGTCACAAGTTCGAGACCAGCCTGGCCAACATGGTGAAACCTCATCTACTAAAAATGCAAAAATTAGCTGGGTGTGTTGGCATGCTCCTGTAATCACAGCTACTTGGGAGGCTGAGGTGGGAGAACAGCTACTTGGGAGGCAGAGGTGGGAGAACTGTTTGAACCTAGGAGGTAGAGGTTGCAGTGAGCTGAGATCAAGCCACTGCACTCCAGCCTGGGCAACAGAGCAAGACTCTGTCTCAAAAAAAAAAAAAAAGTTTCAAGGGAGAGTCAGAGGTTGGACATGTATGATAAATCATTATACCAAAAAATGTGTCATGGGCTATGTGCATCATAGCTCATTCCCTTTTCAACTTCTTCCTCTGTATTTCAAAGAGGTAGCTGTGGGGAATAAATGGTTGGAGGTGGTGCAGAATGCCAATAACCTATCCTTGGGGTTCTCTATGTCTTAGATGGCTAAGAGGCAGGGAGATTGCTTTATGACAGCTAGTAAACATGACTTTTATCTCCAACTTGTAATATTATTACCACGTATCTGTTTTATATATCTCAAGATGAAAATTAAGCATATTTGTTCAGTTCAGATAATTGTAGAGAAAAAAAACTGCAGCTCATAAAGAAAAATAATAGTTTTATATTATCTCTAGAGATGCTACATTGCACAGGTGTTATAGTAATACAAAAAAGTGGTTGAAAAATATTGTATTCTGCCATATTTTATTAGCATTATAACTTCAAAATTGCTTTTATACATTATCTTCATTTACTTTTCTATATATTTTATTTATTTTCCATTTTGCATTAATATCACTTATTCAAATCCTAATGCAAAATATCATTATTTTCATCTACTCTACCACTGCCTTTTTTGTTTCCTTTTTATAGTGTTGATAAAAAAGATTTACTTCTGTAAACAATCAACCTAGACATAAGGTAACGTTTACAGTACCATTTATGGCAAACAAATTAGGGCTGATGATAACAGGTGACTTGCCCAATGACACAGCTAGGAAGTAGCAGGATGAGAAAGCATTTTTTCAGTTAAATCTCCATTATCCTTATTTCAAAATGAAAGCAAGGAGTGAAATTGGATAAATGTCAATAGTTTTAGCCTGCTCAGGATGTATTTTCATCATTTTTACAATTTTAGTTAATGCCTCTGTCAAGAAGCATTTTCATAGAACAACAAAAAACGTATATTTGATATATTTAAAAAATCACAAAATAGGTATTGTAATGAATCAGGAAAAGGTCCTGAATGAACAAGACTCACAACTTTATCATAGAGTAGTAACAATTCCATTAAAGGACTCAGGCAAAATATGTTTTCAGTTTTGATTCTTTAAAACTCTCTATACATTCTAAACTACAAGGTATTTAGAAGGAAGAAGGATTAAGATGTCTAGCCTCACAATACCATTATTAATGACAGATTAAAAAGTAGATAAAAATTTAATGAATTTAAATGAGTTTAGTCGTTTGAAGATGTCTACAAGTGTTTTATGAAATAAAAATAACATATAGCTGGATGGAAACTTCTCTTTTAATTTTCTTTTTCTTTTTCTCTTTAAAATTTTCTTTTTGTGATAGAAAGTTACAAGCCTGAAGGAGGAACTTCTGTTATTTTTTTTATCAAAGAAATTATCCTGAGACATTCTCCTGCCTTCTTTTCTTTTCTGCTTCTGCCTCTGATCTTTTGCAGAGTTCGTAAAAGCTACCTAAATCCATTTTCAGATCTACTACTAATTGGTGCCTTGTTGGTTGCCTTAGTAGTGAGGCCAAAGATTAAGTGGTTGTGGAGACGATACTTGATACTTCTTTCCTAGTTTGAGTACCGTTCTGCCGATTGAGGCTGAATTTTATCGACAGGACAAAGTTGTCAAGACAGTTGCAGTTTTCTCAACTCTGCCAGTGATATCCTGACGGCTTCAGGAAGCATTAGAAGATGTGGATTACTATGATCCAAATTCAGAGAATGGAAAGTAGAAAAATCAGCTCAAAGAAAATTTGCCTGCATATAAATAAGTTATAAGCAAAAGAAAATAATTCCTGGTAATGGATAGGTAAGGATTAGATTGGCAGGCATCAGGGAATGAATACTTCTAGTGTCCCTTTTTTTTTGAGAAAGGGCCTGTGAGAATGAAGTACACAAACTACCTGGAGATATTTCACAAGCATATGCAAAGCTTCCTGAAACAGCAATAGATCTTAAAAACACAGGTTAAACATGAGTGAAAAGGCTACAAAACAAAAGGAGATATAAATAGCTGTGAAAGGCAGAATGTGATGGCTCATGCCTGTAATCCCAGCACTTTAGGAGGCCAAGGTGGGAGGATCCCTTGAACCCTGGATTTCAAGGCCAGTCTGGGCAACATAGTGAAACCCCATCTCTACAAAAATGAGCTGGGTGTGGTGGTACATGCCTGTGGTCTCAGCTACTTGGGAGGCGGAGGCAGGAGGATCACTTTAGCCCAGAGGTGGAGGCTGGGTCAAGCCATTGCACTCCACTTGGGCAACAGAATGAAACCTGTCTCAAAAAGAAAGAAGAAGAAAGAGAAGGAGAAGGAGAGGAAGGGAAGAAGAGGAAGAGGAGGAGGAGGAAGAGGAAGAGGGAAGAAGGAAGAAAGAAAGAGAAGAAGAAGGAGAAGAAGGAGAAGGAGAAGAAGAAGAAGAAGAAGAAAGAGGAAGGAGGAGGAGGAGGAGGAGAAAAATCCTTTTGAAAAACATACATTCTCAATAGGACTACATAGCTTTTAAGAAACATAGATATCTAAAGATATACTTAAATATACTACAGTGGATGCTTTTGGGGCAAAGGGAAAGTAAAATAGAAAGAGAATCTTACAGAGTTTGATGATGATGATCATGAGCCATGAATTAGGAAATATGACAATCAAATGCCATGCTTTTACGGGAGAAAAGAGAGAAAACAGAAGAGAAGAAATAGAGTGAGGGTAAGTTTGGGGATGTTGTACCATAAAATAGTTATGAGCACAGGTTTGGAGTTGGAATAATAGTGGCATCATCTCTCACTAGCTGCATGAATTCAGGTAAACCATTTAACTCTTTGGTACCTTACTTCTCTCATCTACTAGTAGAGATTCATTAATCTATTTCTTCAACAAATAGTAATTGATTTCCTGTTATGCTCTCAGCTCTGCTTTAGAAATTGGGAATACACACCAAGTCTTTACTTTTGTGAAGCTTATATTTTTCAGAGAGAAAGCATTTGAAAAAATATATATACAAGACAATGAAAGAAAACTAAAGCAAGTTAGTGCATGGAAAGGCATAGTGATGGTGGTAGTTGTGTGTGAGTGTTATATTTCATATGGGTGATGAGGGAAGACCTTTCTGTGATTACTTTTGTGCCTAGACAGGAAGGGACTAAGGAAGCCAATCATATAGATACATGAGAAAGAATATTTCAGGGCAGTCACATATATAATATTATGCAGCTTGCTTTTTTGCTTGTTAATACCATGTATGCCCTTCCATGTCATCACACATAGATCAATCCCATTCATTCTAATGAGTGAGAGTTTTTAGTGTTTTTCAATGTAAATTGTATAGATGATATAATGAATGACTCCTTATTGATGGACATTTGGCTATTTTCAAAGTTTGATACAACAATATTGCAATGAACATTTCACTCTCCATATAAATATGTATCATTTGTATGCATCTTCACTATTAATTTCTTGAAGTTGAATTGCTGGTTCAATGAAATTATGTATTTTACATTTTAATTTCTTGAAGTTGAATGGCTGGTTCAATGAAATTATGTATTTTACATTTTGATGGACAATACTAAAGTTCCCACTGAGCCATTGTCTTCTTAATAACAAACTTTTTGCTTTTCTTTTATGTGTCTTCAGAATACTGAATTACTTTCTTGAGCTCAGAAATACTTGCTTCAATCTTTACTTGAATCACAACCTTTATAATTTAATTTTATATCAATTCCTTTACTCAGTTTTTCCTATATTACAGAATTTTCATCTTCTTATTACCTGATGTCAGAGATTGCATAACTGGAATTTAGTTTTATAGAAGAAGAGAATATCTATTAAAAATCATTAACAGGAAACACTTAGGTGGATTAAATTGTTCTGGTACCATTAATTAGGAATAAAGTAGAGTTTTTCACGAGAACATTACAGTTACAAATTTAGTACAAATTTTGTTGTAGCATCTATGAAATGTACTGACCTCGCTGCTAGGAGACCACAGCTTTAGTCATTGAAAAGTAGAAAACTATGTGAAGAAACCACATTGGATTTCAACTTCCTCTTTTGTTACACTGTAAGAATCAAGCTTAGTATTAAATGGCTAGACTAAATGAAGAAATATATGTTTTTTGAAAAATTTGTAAAAATTTTTTGTATAACAAATTTCCCTTTTTTTTTTTAAGTCCTATGTGTCTGTAAACAGGACTTCAAAAACAATGACAAGCCCATCATTGCCAGCAGCACTGCCAGCAGTGGCATAATGGACAGATACATGAAACATTAAATTCCTGTTTTTTATTCTTTCTTTTCTTTTTCATTCATGCCTCTGTAATGATTTCATTAGGAAAATAATTGTAGACAGGCTTTCTATTTTTAATAGCTATTACTTTTCCCTGTACCTGAATGGTATGTTGGGTAGTCATAAAGATGTGTGAGAATTTACGGTTTCACTTGTTTTAGAATTTTTTTCTTGCTCTATCCTAATCACTCATGTTTTTATTATAACTCCAGAATTTATTGGTGAGCTTCATTGAATGGGGTCTTAAATTTTACAGTTCAAGTGTTTTCTTTTTTTCTCTAAAACTATAAACATTTGTTGTCTTGCAGTTTCTGTGGGTCAGGAATCAATGCATGGCTCAGTTGGATACTTCTGACGTAATTTGTTTTGAGGCTAAAACCACAGTGTCAGATGATGCTGTAGTCATCTAAAGGCTTGATTGGATGAGAATCCCCTCCTAAGCTCAATTATATGACTGATGGCAGGCCGTACGTCCTTACTAGAGACATCGGCTCCATGTCTCTCCATATGAGCTTTTCCATAGAGCTAGTCACAATGTGACAACTTGCTTCTCCAGAGTGAGGGCTGTGGGGCCAGCAGTGAATAAATTGGAAGTGCAGTGCTTTTGTAACCTGATCTTCAAAGTGGTTATCTCAACATATTTTTTGTTTATACATAGCCTTTAAAAAATTAATTAAAATTTTTTATTACAAACTTTATTATAAGGTAGAATAACAAGTAATATAGTACAGAAGTAAAAATATACAAGTGGATCTTTGCAGTAGCACACAAAGTACACATATACTGTATATGGAAATTTAGTATATGCTAATGATGGCATTTCAAATCTGTGGGTAGATAATTATTTAATAAGTGGTGTTAGATCAACTTGGTATCCGTTGGTAAAAAATATATACATATATATCATTTAAAAAATTAAAGTTCTGGGATACCTGTGCAGGACGTGCAGGTTTGTTACATAGGTAAACGTGTGCCATGGTGGTTTGCTGCACCTTATCCACCTGTTACCTAGGTATTAAGCCCTGCATGCATAAGCTATTTATCCTGATGCTCTCCCTCTCCTTGCCTCTCTGACAGGCCACTGTGTGCATTGTTCTCCTCCCTGTGTCCATGTGTTCTCCTTGTTCAGCTCCCACTTATAAGTGAGAGCACATGTTTGGTTTTCTGTTGCTGAGATAATGGCTTCCAGCTCCATCTATGTCCCTGCAAAGGACATGATCTTATTCCCTTTTATGGCTGCATAGTATTCCAGGGCATATATGTGCCTCAATTTCTTTACCCAGTCTATCATTGATGGGACATTTGGGTTGATTCCATGTCTTTGCTATTGTGAATAGTGCTGCATACATAGCCTTTTAATTTTTGAATGATTTTAGATTTTAGCAGAGTTCACAAGAAAATGCAGAATATTCTCCTAAATCCCTCTCTGTTTCCTCTAATGTTAACATTTCACATAACTATTGTACAGTTTTCAAAACTAAGAAACCACTATTGGTTCAATATTATTAACTAAACTCCAGACTTTGTCTAGATTTCACTAGTTTTTTTTCCTAATATCTTTTTCTACTTCAGGATCCCATTCAGTTCAGTGTATTGCACAGTCTCTTCTGGTCTGTGACACTTTCCCAGTCTGTCTTTCTTTTCCAAGACCTTGAGAGTTTCATATCTATCAGTATACTTAAGTTTGGATTTTTCTGGTGTTTACCACATGATTGCACTGGGATTATGAGTTTGGGAAAATACCACTGCCCTTTGCATTGTGTTATAACAGGCATGTATGCTATCACATAACAGGTCACTGGTGATGTTAGCCTTGATAATTTTTTACACAGAGGAAACTTTTAAAAAGACGTTGTCTCCTGCTTTTTAAGTATATGACTTTTGCACTATTTTTCTGAGACTTTCTTCTGTAAGGATTTGGCATAAAATTAAAGAGAAAATTATTACTAAGAAGACATTCAGTTTCTGACATGTTAAATAGAATATTAGATGGGATTTCTAAATTTATATACACCAGGTTAATTTATAAATAGCTGAATTTGGATACTCCACATTATATAATATTCCCAGAGTTAAGAGAAATGATCCCTGTGTGCTTTTAAATCTTGGTTGGCATCACAAGAAGGACAGTATTATGCAGCAGAAGTCAACAAAAGTGTGCCCTTTTCTATCCTTAGAGAGTGACAGGAAGAAAAAAAGAGACTGGAAAATGAAACAATTAGATGTTTATCTCTCAATTTTCTCTGCTTGAATTCAGTCCTGAATAGGATGTGTGTGTGTGTGTGTGTGTGTGTGTGTGTGTGTGTGTGTGCACATGCAAACTTGTGTACAGTATACACACTAGGTAAGCTAAGAGGTATGGTGAGACTCCAACCACGGGCCACCTTGAAGGCATAGGTATAGTCGTATCAAAGTAAACTAAATTATGCAGTGTAGTCAGGCAAAATGAGTTCTGCAGGTTGGATTTTCACACGTTGCTGTCAGTTCCTGTGTAGAATGGATGCTGAGTTAAGCCCCAGCAGGTCTGTCATGGTGGCGATAAAGTAACCCGGCAGCAGAAAACAGAGTGGGCTGTCAGACCAGGGGGTTAATGGAGGATGCTGCAGACTACAGAGCACCCTCCAGCCAGGAGGCAATAGGTCAGAAAGGGTTGGATAGTGAGCACTCTCAGGCCATGATCAAGCCAGGAAAGTTATCCCCTCATCTGCCAATATAACCTAAGATAGCTAGTGAAGATGATCACCACAGATCATGCCAACTATCATGCCAACTATCATGTACTCAAAGACTAGCACAAGAGCAGAAAAATTTTTGCTCCAAACTTCAGAAGGATATCATGGCCACTGACCCTATACTTCTGTACATCATTCAAGAAGAGAATCAGAGGTGAGAGAGTTCAGTTCTATTAGAATCTGAACATTTCATATAGGAATATAAGTGTGGACTCAATTTTAATTATAATAAACAATAGTTTTATACCAAATAAAGAACATATAATTTTTCTGCACATCTGAGCTGAATTTTGAGCTCAGTCCTGAAACATCTTTATCATAAACCTCTATTAATTATTTAGGCCACCACCAATTCCCTTTGGTTTGAAAAACCATTTGACTTCTCAGCTTGAATTCTCCTTTCTGTTTTTTGTTTCTGCACTTCTCACTTTTTGAAGATTCTGAACTATTATTCTTTTATTTATTTATTTATTTATTTTTTATTGCATTTTAGGTTTTGGGGTACATGTGAAGAACATACAATATTGTTGCACAGATACACACTTGGCAGTGTAATTTGTTGCCTTCCTCCCCTTCACCTATATCTGGCATTTCTCCCCATGCTATCTCCCCCCAACCCCCCACCCCCCACTGTCCCTCCCCTATTTCCCCCCAACATACCCCAGCGTATAGTGTGCTCCCCTCCTTGTGTCCATGTGTTCTCATTGTTCAACACCCGTCTATGAGTGAGAACATGCGGTGTTTGATTTTGTGTTCTTGTGTCAGTTTGCTGAGAATGATGGTTTCCAGGTTCATCCATGTCCCTACAAAGGATGCAAACTCATC
>CAUYQU010035915.1:0-46983 GCA_963574635.1 Cheracebus regulus
TTTTTTCTCTGATCTTGTCTTCTCGTTTCATTTCATTAAGTTGGTCTTCAACCTCTAATATCCTTTCTTCTACTTGATCAATTCGACTGTTAAAACTTGTGCATACTTCATGGATTTCTCGTATTGTGTTTTTCAGCTCCATTAATTAATTTATGTTCTTCTCTAAATTGTCCATTCTCGTTAGCATTTCGTCAAACCTTTTTTCAAAGTTATTAGTGTCTTTGCATTGGTTTAGAACATATTCTTTTAGCTCACAGAATTTTATTATCCACCTTCTGAAGCCTAATTCTGATGATTTTTCACACTCATTTTCCATCAAGCCTTGTTCCATTACTGATGAGGAACTAGCGTCCTCTGTAGAAGGAGAGACTTTCTGATTTTGAGTGTTCTGTTTTTTTTACGGTGGCTTCTTGGCATCTTTATGGTTTTATCCATCTGTCATCTTTGTAATTACCAACTTTCAAATTAAGTCTCTGAGTGGATGTCCAGCTTGTTAATTCCCAGCTCCAGAATCTATGTAATGTTCACTGTGGCGACCTGCAACGCTAGCTAAGACAGCAGCATTGAAATTCATGATGCTTTTCTGCCCAGGGGTCTCCAGTTGACTTCCCTCTTCAGTCCCTTTTTCAATCAGCTGGATAGACTGCTCTGCCTTCACAAAGCTCCAAACATTATCCAAAAGGAAACTCAGTCCCGTTTACCCCGCACCAAGAGCCACCGAGCCAAGGCACCGGCAAAAATGCCGCGCCAGGCAAAAGGGTTGCGCTGGCGGCCCGTGGGGCTCTTCCGCTGGGAATGTCCTGGTCTGTGGGCAGCAAAAATTTATCGGTAAATGTGGCGTCCACTGTCTCTCTGCGCTTTTACTGGGAGCTACAATCCTGAGCTGCTAGTGATCGGCCATCTTGGATCTCTCCTAAATATTTTAAATGTACAATCACATTGAAGCCTTACAACCGCAGTTTGAGATTTGTACTATTGCCTAATTCTATATATGAGAAAACTGTGGCTTGGAGAAGTGAAAAAATTTGCCCTATTAACATTATCGAATCAAGATTTGTCTGTATAATTCCATATCTTGTATTTTTAACCACTGTTCTTTACTACCTCCCATTTCTTAGATGAGGAAACTGAGGCTCAGAAATAATATTTCCAAAGCCATACACAGAATCCAAGTGTTTCATTTCACCTTAAAAAGTCTCTTTAAAGTGTGAGTTAAATTTCCGTGGTGGTGATCGTCCCATTTATTAAGGAACTATAATAAACAAGGCCCTTATTTAATTCCATAGGGAATATATAGTTGAAGACCCACTCCTTATTTTTACAGAGTATATGTCTACTTGTTGGAACTATGACAAGTAAGTAAAAACAGAATACAGTATGTGGAAATCCAGAGGTGTCACAGCTGGCGAATATATCAAGACACCTTTGGCAACAGAAAAACATGGCTCAGATAGACATAAACTCTAAAGAAATGCATTTTCTTATATAATGGGAAGACCCTAGGGTGATTTGGGGGCTGGTTGATTCCACATTTCAATGTCATAAGAATGCATATACAGGTTATTTCACTCTTTCCACTCTTCCACTCTTGTTATTTGTCCTTCAGCCAACTTATCTTACTGTTACAGAATATTTGTGGGAGTATCAGGTGTTACATCCAGAAATGACCATACATTGAATGATCGAATACCATTTCTTCCTACGTATCTTTCTTTTTAAAGTCAGAAAACTTTTCCCAAATATTCTTTGCAGGTTCAAGGGAGTCTTTTGTTAGAATTCTGTATATACCAATTCCGCGAACTATTGATGTCTCAGGAAATGAGATAATCATAACTGACTTAGAGGACCTACCCGACAAGTCTGATGCAACTGGAAGATCATGGATACCTGAAAAAGAAAAAGAAAAAAAAAAGAGTTTCATTTGGAACAGAGATGGGAAATAGTGAACATTAGGAAGATAACCAAGAGGATTGACTGTTTCAGTAAGAAATGTAATATAAAGTAGTCCTAGGGGGCTGGCTGGGATGACCACTACTAGGTGTAGAGGAGGCTTAGAAATTATGGTAGGCCCAAGGGAAGCTTAGAACCATAGACACGGGAGGCACCTCCATTCACCTTGCTTCCTCCATAATTCAGCTGACAGCACTTCCCATTACTGCCTTTGCAGTACTGGGAAGAACACTTAACCTCCATGTGCTCTAATTTCCTTCCCTGCATAGTAGAAGTCTCTGTTAGGCATTGAAGAACTGGACTCTTTACTCTCCATGCACAGGGGGACCAAGAATTAATAGTTCTCTAACCATACACTTATGCAGAAAACATACCTAGGGAATTATACTTAATAAAGGTACTGTGTAAGGTTACCCAAACTACAGGGGGATTTAAATCCAGCCCATGTTTTCCTTGTCAAACCATGCACTTTGGCAGATACTTACGTCCACCCTGAGGAAAGCATCATCCTACAAGGGCATTATCCACCTTCAAGCCACAGATCCAGGGTTCTGCATTTCCACAAGGTGGGAAGTGCCTTTTAAAAATCTACATGTGGGTTCATAGGAGCCCTGCTCCTCAAGATGTTTAAGGAGAGAAACTGGTGCTCCTTTAACAGGACTTGTTGGGAGACAGTGTACAAGAATGGTAGGCATATGTTTCTAACTCTTTTTAACTCACCTCTAGTACCAAAAGTGTGGTGGCTCAGATAATGGACTCTGGAATCAGAATGCTGGGAGTTGGTTTCTGAAGTCTGCTCCTTTTTAGCTATCTTAATATGGGTTTCTGAGTAAAAGTTTGGGATCAGATACCAGTTTGTTAGATAATCCCAGGAAATGTGGTAAGGTAATGGGGAACAAAGAAAACCCGTAACTGTTACGACTGTTGTCAGCTGGGTCTTCAGTTCACCAGATTATACATGAAGGGCTTTGTAGGACACAACTTGGAATTGTCTCAGCAAGAAACAAAAACTGGGGTATTTAATCCAATGACTCCTATTTCTTATTAAATAAGGACTAATCTGGGGACATGTGGAAGCCAGCCAATAAGATAAACCCTCAAAAATCTCTGCCTTCTAGTATCTGTTCCCTTAATGTATCAGGATTGGTCTGTGAAACCAAAAGAATATGGCAGAAGTGACAGAATGTCACTTCTGAGGCTAGGTTCTAACAGATTCCATGACTTCTGCATCGCGGATCACTAGCTTGGGGACAGCCAGCTGCCACTGAGGAAGCCAAGTGTAGAAGCTCATTTGGTTCATATTGGCCTCCTGCCCACAACCTTGAGTCAGTGACCTTAGAAATGGATCCTTTAGCCCCAATCCAACATTCAGATCACTGTAACTGTGACCAGCCCTTCCAGGTGCAGTCTCATGAGAGAATTTGAGATAAAAGCATTTGACTAGGTTTTGCCCAGCTTTCTCGCCCTCATAAATGGTGTGAGATAATAAATATTTGTTAAGTTACTACACTTGGGGTAAATTTTATGGAATAATGGATAACTAATACATGGTGTTAACTTTCCAACATTTCTGAAATGCTTCCATGGGCAAGATAAGCTCCTGTGGCCAGAGAAGGTCATCAGGCAAAGGGACTCAGATGCTTGAGGAAAGAAGTTTACAGCACATACCAGAATGGCTCTTTAGAGTTGCGGGTGATGTCTGGAAGAGTGTGTGAGGACAGGCCCCAGGCCAGCTGTGTAAACTTCAGCATGAGTATTCACACCTCTGAGCTTGAGTTTTCTCTCCTTTTTTGCCCCACTCTTCTCCACTTACTGATTTTACTCTCTTCTTCTTTCCTTCCCTTTATTTATTTATTGATGTATTGACTTTTGAAGGCATTTACCCTCTTAACTAAAACTAGAGTTCTCAATTCTAGCCTCAGGCTAACCCAAAAGGGCTACTTAAGCAAAGTGACAATGAATCTTTGGTTCTGTTAAGAAGCTGCTTTAGAACCTCAGTGTGTCTGCATGGTTTGGGACAGACGGTGGTGTCCACCATAGAAGATTCAAGGAACTTGGCAAGAAATCTTCCTAAATCAATTAATCTATAAGGCAAATGACTATGTTTAACTACCACCCCAGTCTCATTGTAAAGGTCCACAAGCACTTGTTTTTCATGTTGTATTTACCAGAATAATTGCTGCATGGATTAGACTTCAGGTGAATTCCAGAAAGTACTTTGAATCTGTGTAGGCACTGGGTTAGAACGGCCTATTCCACAAAGATGGGATGCATAAGCTAATTCACCTTTGAAACTCATGCTGGCAGGGAAGGTGGTTCAGGAACTGAGTGTTTTAGTATAGACTATTCAACTAGGCATGCATATCTTTAGAAGAGAAAGTCTGTCGCTTTTGACTAATAGACCCCCCAAATTGTAGGAAGTACTGATGTAGGCCAGTATGGTCTACACTTTGAATTAACGTGGCCAAAAATAGAGCTTCAGCTGAGTTATGTTTAGTTTTTTGTTTATTTTTCCCCTAGAATAGTCTGGGCAAGATGAAAATAGTATTTGGAAGGAATGTTCTCAGCAGCAGTATCCAAAATTTAACTGGTTTGAGCTTATCATCTACTTGTTTGTGCTGATTCCATGATTAAGCAGGGGTTCCTGCCTAGGTTGTTACTGCATTTTATTTTATTTTTGTTATTATTTTTTGAGATGGAGTTTCGCTCTTCTTGCCCAGGCTGGAGTGAAGTGGTACGATCTCGACTCACTGCAGTCTCTGCCTCCCAGGTTCAAGTGATTCTTCTGCCTCAGCCTCCTGAGAAGCTGGGATTACAGGCATGTGCAACCACGCCCAGCTAATTTTTGTAATTTTTTAGTAGAGATGGGGTTTCACCATGTTGGCAAGGCTGGTCTCGAATTCCTGACCTCAGGTGATCTTCCCACCTCAGCTTCACAAAGTGCTGGGATTACAGGCATAATCCACCACGTCTGGCCCATTACTACATTTTGATACACAGAACTTTTTCTATGGCCTGGTTTAGCTGTTCCTGCTCCTCGACTACAAGCAACCATACCAGGCTAGGGAATCTGCATCCGCAAAACTTTCTTTTTCACAAGGATGAGAAACATCAAGGTTTAGTTTAATCGAAGTCTTCATTAGTAAAAGCATATAGACATGTTGGCAATTTTTAAAGTACTGGTAAAAGTGTATTCAAATCAGTAAACATCACTGAGTGCCTGCAGGTTGTCTGAGTGCTATAGCAATATGCTGTACCACAGCAACCAAAAAAAAAAAAAAAAAAAAAAGCATGTACAGTTAAACACAGTTTAATCGGTTTTTGAAGATTCAGAGGCATATTGGCTGTTTTGGAGGTGCTAGCTATCATGGATCTTGTTGTTTCTGCTTTCGTTCTTTTTGTAACAAAATCAAGTGAGCAAATGCCAGATAAACTTAGGTTATTAAGCAGGTTATCAGAATTGGGACTTGGTAGATAGGATGTGATTTTGTGCTTGACTGCAACTAGTAAGAGAAAATCCAAATTCTTACTGCACTGTGCATTTATGTTTTTGAGAGGAACTCTCAGCAGCCCCCACTCCAAAATTAACTGTCCCTTTGCCAAATGATGCAAAATTCGGTTCTTCTTCATGGACCTCTAAAATTAACTTTCAGATGGTTGATTCTTATAGATGAGATCGGGGATTCTAAATACGCAAAGGCCACAGACCATGTCTGTTGGGGTGATTTATTGTACCTAGATCGGCAGAGAACTGTGATACTACAATAGTTGGGTAGACTACACTGCTTTCCACCAAACCCTCATTCTAGCATTTATTTCACAGCCTCTGGCAAGGCTTTATGTGAGTTTCTGAAAAAAGTGTCTCTAGAATATTGTGTATAATTCCATGAAAAATATGTGCTTTACACTTTAGGATTAGGAAGTTCTTCTAAAAGTCTTGCTGAAGTTCTCCATGCTTTCATTAAAACCAGTCTCTCATCCATCATAGACAACCTGATAAAAGCATACCACTGAAATGTAGAAGGAGGAGTTAAAGTCTTTAAACACTAGGGTTCTTTTACCTTCAAGAGTTCATTGGAAATGTAAATGATATTGGCACTGAATTGAATTTCAAAGGTGGCTTGTCCTACTGAATCATTAAAATATTATGTCTATCTCTGTGGCACACTGAAGAAATACCCTCTGTATGGACTTTCCTTGCCTTCATCAGTGTGATAAGGCTAACCAGTAATTTAGAAATCACTTGTTTTTCTATTATCATATATGTTCCTTTTAATAACTTTGCAAAATGGATGTTATTATAAATCCATTATAAAAATAAACATCTTTATAATCAAAAGACAGACATTAGCAAGTGTTGACAAGAATGTGGAGAAATCACAATTCACATATGTCACTGTGGGAATGCTAAATGAAACAGTTCCTTTAGAAAACAGTTTTATATTTTTTCAAAAGGTTAAAAATGAAATAACCAGATGACCCAACAATTCCGTTCTTAGATATCTACCCAGAAGAATAGAAAGCATATGTCCACACAAAACTTGTACATAAATGTTCACAGCAGTATTATTTATAATAGCCAAGAAGTGGAAATAACCCAATTGTTCAACTGATGAGTGAACAAGTAAGATGTAGTATATTCATACAACGAAATATTTGATGATAAAGGAATGATGCAATGATGCATGCTACAGCAGGAATTATGCTTGAAAACATTATGCTAAGTAAAAGTCGCTAGACACACAAAAAAATATATATGAGTTCATTCATATAAAATGTCCAAATAGACAAATCCATAAAGATAGGAGATTAGCGGTTGGCAGGGCTAAGGTGAAATAAGAATGGGAAGTGACTGCTAATGAATATGGGGTTTTCTTTGCAGCGATGCAATGTTCTAAAATTAGATAATAGTGATGGTGCACAACTTTGGAAATACTAAAAGCCACTGAATTGCATATTTTAAAATGGCAAATTTGATGTATGTGATTTATATATCAACTACAAAAAGGCATATAAAAAAGACAAAATAGAATCCCTGAGAAATTATTTAGTTCATCCAGCAAGTGATATCCATTGGCAGAAGAATGGATTATTAAAAATTTACAGCATATTCAGACAATAGAATAATACACAGCAGTAAAAAGGAAAGAATTAAAGGTATAGACAAAGACCTAGATGAATCTTCAAAATATAACATTCAGTAGAAGAAAAAGCAAGTTGAAGAAGTACATACATATCATTCAATATGTTAATAAAGCTTGGAAACAGATTCACAGATATGTTTGTATGTGAAAAATAAGTATATTTAAAATAAAACCAAGAGTTAGTGATTACAGTAATATGGGGGTCAGGAAAAGTCAGGAGTTTGGCAATATTCAGGTTCTTAAATGAAGTGTAAGTATGCTAGACATCAGCATTTATCAAGCATCATTTCATAGTGTACTTTTTTTTGCATGCAGACATAGTGTGATGTTAGGTAAAATCATGCAAAACTCCTATTTTTCTTAGTCAAAATAGTCAAATATCAGAAATTATATATTATTCAAACTTTTAAGTAAGTAAAATAGAGATTTGGAGCAAAACTTAACACTAAATTCAATTTGGGACATGTTTTGGTGCCATATTTTATAGCACACATTGTTAGATTTTAGTGGGAGTGAGATTAAAATAGTAGTAATATTTGCAATAATACCTTATTTTTATTAGATGTGAATTATGTCCCAGCCACTATGTACATTTTTATAGCAACTCTATGATTCATCCTTTACAGAGAAAATCTAAGGTTCAATTTTAGGAACTTACCTGAAGTGACTGTGAGTGGGTTAGTGGTAATTTATATGTGTTTTCCACTGTCTTCTGTAGAAAACTGGCTCCAACATAAAAAACCTAATTGGCCCTTTTTCTCCATTTGTATTGTGACAACCTTAATCCAACCCACCATCCTTTTTATTTCTTGGCTACTACAAATTTCTGGTGTTCCCTTGGCTGCCTTGGCTTTCCTTCCGTCACTCAGAAAGAAATCTGCATTTCTTACTGGTTTCTTCAAGGCTGTAATAGTTTCCTGGGGCTGCTGTAACACAGTACCACAAATTAGAGAGGCTTAAAGCATATAAATGTATTATTTCACAGTTCTCAAGGCTAGAAGTCCCAAATCAACAGCATGGCCACACTCTCTCTGAAACTCTGGGAAGAAACCTTTCTTGCCTCTTCCTTGCTTCTGGGGTGGCTGAAAATTCTTGGCATTCTTTGACTCAGGGTTCATCCTGGCACCCTCTGCCACCAGCAACGTATGGTGTTCTCCCTGTGTGTCTGTCTCTTTGTCTCTATGTTCTCTTTTTATGAGGACACTAGTTATATTGCATTGGAACCTACTGTAATCAAGTATGACCTCACTATAACTGGATTATTCCAGCAAATACTCTATTTCCAAATAAAGTCACATTCTGAAGTACTGAGGGTTAGTAATTCAAAATGTCTTGGGAACGAACTCCCATGACCTTCCTACAGCCTGCTCCCTCTCTGTCTTTAGGTCTTAATTTAAAATAACACCTCCTCTGAGATGTGTTTTCTATTCTACTCTCTTCAAGCATGCCTTTATTCTACTTTTTCATTCCTTTTCTTTATAATTCCCTGAGTTTCATGCATAGCAATTTTTAGTTATAAATTATAAATTTATTTGTAAATATTTCGTTATTGACTTGCCTATTTTCTGCTCCCCATCCTCCCACCTTCACCATATCCCCAAACATAAACTCTATGAAGGGATGGCATCCTGACTCTGGTTCACAATTGCAGCACAGTGCTTGTCACAGTAAGTTTTTATTTGAATGGATGAATGAATGAACAAATGAAAGAATGAATGAATGACTAAGCCAGAAGCAATTATGATGTGTCTTATCTGAAATATACATCCCTATTAGGGAGTCAGATTTACATAAATGGTTCAGAGCAGAGAGGTTAATAGGAGACAGAACTTTAAATTTCACCACTTACTATGTGCCTACTGCAAGGTACTTGACTATTCTAAATCTTGATTATAGTATATATAAAACAGGGTTTATCACAGTACTAATTTGGCCCAGTAAATTAGGAGGAAGTGAAGTAGCCAGGGCACAAGTGGTGGTGGAAGTGGCGGTGAGATGAAAATTTGGCAATGTATCAAAAACAAATATATAAGATGGGCTGGCCAGGAAGTTCCCAAAAGCCCAATCCTGTCTTATGTAGCTTCCATGCCTCCTCTGAAAACCTGGAGGACAGCATCATCCTGAGGCCACGTTTTCACTTTCCAGCCTTGCATCCAGCTAATTGCTTTGGCAGCATTTCTGCCACCATGCTGCAAGCCTGGAAACCTGTCCCTCTCAGATAATAGTTCACATCCTTGAAGTGAAAAGACAGCAATCCATGAACTGGGAAAGAGCCACACTTCTGATTTTATGGAGTAAAACTTAGCAAGAGGTCGTGAAGGAAGATTTTGCCAGAATTTAATAGGAGGAGAGAATTCTATACGTATACCTTTCCAAAGCAATAAATCAACACAAAAAGCTGTAGCCTTGCTGAGCGCTTGCCTCAGGGGACAGAAGACAAAATACAAGTCTGGGGATGGTTCTGCACTTGAGTTACCTTTAAATGAGAGGCACAGTTTCAACCCCGGGCTTATACTGACCCAGTAAAAGCTGAGTCTGTACATACTCTCTGGGCAAGAAAAATAGATTTTCCGTAATCAGAGCTTTCACTATCAAAAGGCACTTGTATAAATTCCACAATTAAGTCAAGAAATCTAGACATGAAGCTCTTGCTTGATTTCAAGCCAGGAGGGAGCTAGTTCATTGTTCAGAGAGGACAAACGAGATAGGATCCCAGTACTATTGCTTCTAAGAAAAGAGAACACACTCCCACCAACATTGTAAAAATGTTCCTTTTTCTCCACATCCTCTCCAGCATCTGTTGTCTCCTGAAATGATTGGCATTCTAACTGGTGTGAGGTGGTATCTCAATGTGGTTTTGATTTGCATTTCTCTAATGACCAGTGATGATGAGCTTTTTTTTCATATATTTGTTGGCTACATGAATGTCTTCTTTTGAAAAGTGTCTGTTCATATCCCTTGCCCACTTTTTGATGGGAATCATAATATGTTTATGTTGTTTCTTTCCTCCTTAGGCAAGTATTTCTTTACTATTTTTTTCAATACTACCCCCTAAGCAGTATTATTGACATTTTTTCCCCTAATTGTTATACCCATCCTTATGATTTAAATACCACAGATATCAATTTGTATATCACCTTCTGCAATGTGATTCCTTGGAAGGGTATAAAGCATTGTAAGTTCTAAAAATGTTTGCCCCTCTAAAACCAATTTTTGCCCCTTTGGGGACATTATCACTTCTTGTTGAAAAATGCATGCTTAATATTGCAAGTTATACATCAACAGGAAATATGTGTCTTGTTTGAACAGTATCCTCAGCACATAGCATGTAAGAAATGCACAGTGATATTTATTGGATGGTGAGTGGATGAATCAATTGATGGATTGAGGATTAACAGAGCCATGTAAAAAAAATTTGCTTAGACTTATGCCTGCTACAGAGCATGTAGAATATATATATTTGCTTCCACTTCTGAAACCTGTCAAAATCTTCCAGTAGCATTGATCAAAATTATTTCAGATCTTTATTATTTTCCTCTTTTTATCTCTAATCTGACTGTTGACACATTGAGTGCACATGCCAATTGCCTGACGCTCTGTGTGTTCTGTACTATGTTAAGTATTTAATGAATTAATAAATGAAAGGAAGAATTAAAATGCAGGGTTTAACTCATCCTTGATTGGAACAATTCCAAGAGTCTAGTGCTTGTCCCACTAGTGAAGGAGACATGATACCTTTGCTCACAGGCACTGTTTCTGTCTCATTACAGTTATTTTGTTCTGCTACCTGAAAGCCCTTTGTAGGCAAAGGACCAAGCAACCTTGCACAATACAGTAGTGGCTTATTCAACTTAAGTTTTAACCAGAAAGTCTTTGGGATAAGAATGCTATTGCTTTGCATAAAGAGAGCTTTGCCTCAAGAATGTGAACACAAGAAGAATGAGGTCTAGTAAATTGAATATATGGCGGTAGAAGTCAAGAGAAGAGATGATTTGGGGGAAGGGAGTAGTGATTGGGAGAGAGAGAAGAAAGTAATTTTGAGGGTCTGGAAAGATTCTGTTTCCTGATCTGGATGCTGATTAAATGGGTGTGCTCACTTTGTAAGAATTCACAATAATACACTTAAAATTTGTGTATTTTTCTAGAGGCACAATTAAAAGAAAGAATAATGAGGCCAATGAATAAGATCTTAACCTTTTGAAAATCAGACACTCAGGCAAGTCAATTTTCTTCTCTGAGCCTCAGTTTCTTCCTGATAATATCATTTACTTCTCAGGTTTGAAGTGAGGATTAAATACAGTAAACAAATCACTTAGTACAGTATCTGATTCATTAATTATCAGTTATTACTAATTAGTTATTATTAACTCAGCCCAAATGTATTAAGACCATACTAAAAGTATCCATCACTGTTAATTCATATGCAGTGAGTCTAAATTCAGAAAACAGGATAAGATGTGATACTCTCCATCCTCTAATATTTCATCATAAAATTTTTCAGATACATAGAGAAGTTGAAAGAATGGTACAGTGCATGCTCTTAGACTCACCATCTGCATTCTGTACCCAACATTTTGCTAGATTTGCTTCATTGTGTAGCTATTCGTCTATTCATCCCTCAGGGACTTCTGTTACAGACAGACACCTGACCATGGCCCTAGGATGGGGACTACTAAGGAAACAGTAAGGAAAACAGTTGTGCTAGTTTCAGGAAGACTGGCTGAACTTACCCAATGGGGTCACCTTCTGTTGAATAATTCAAGCCTTCATATTCATACTTCTCAACAGTCCATAAACAAGAGAACTTGCCATGGGAGATGGGGGTAATAGAGCTTCAAGGCTACTATGCCCCGCAGAGAAGCAAGTGAAAAACAAAGCCTTCTCCTGACCTTGGCTTGCCCAAGAGTATATGCAGCAGATGTAAATTCCTCCCAAGAGTTTTTTAATTCAGAAATTAACACTGACCTTGAATTAGTCATATGTTCCACTGAATGGATACAGAAAAGCCTAGAGAATTTTTCTTTCTTTTTTTTACAAACAAGTTGAGTTTCCATATTCTAGTTTTTCTGTAACAACTATGTAGCATTTGTACAATTAGAGCATTTGTTTTGGTTCCCACTTTAATAAATCATGGTTCTGCTTTAATGAACAAAACCAAATAATTTGTAATTGGCCCATTAATTATTTGCATGTAAATGTCGATGTTAGAGTAACTTAATAAGCCACTGGAAAACATTCTTGTTTGCCAGTTGAGTTATACTCTATTTAGTAAACAGCTCTTTTTTGGGAGGTGGGATGCTTGTGTTCTTTTGCTTTGAAGCAGGGAGGCCTTGGGAAACTAAATCAGAATGCAAACTGAATCCTACAGAGCCCCAGAGGCCTAAACTAGGAAAGGAGGGCTCAATGAAAATTCAATTAATTGAAGTGTTAATTAATGAACCCATCCTATGCCACCATGAGAAAGCCCCCGGCAGTGGCCTTTCTCAGCACAGCTCGCAGAGAGTGAATTCCTAATAGCTAGAAGAGCGTTTGCTAAACTTTGGTGCATGTAAGAAATGCTATTGTGCTTCAAAAATAATAATAATAATAATGCCCAGTTCCAATACCTTATCAATTAAATCAGAAATTCCAGGTCAGGGTGTATGCCAGACATCAGTAGTTTTTAAAGATCCTCAGATAATTCCAATATGCAGCAAAGTTTGGATAATGGTGGCCTTGAAAATTATCCTTTTGCCCATCTGAGTCTCACATGTACAAAAGGAAAATAACCAAGCAAAATAACAAAGCAAATAAACCAGAAAAAGAATAAATGCCCCCCTAACCTACCATTGTAAGAAGTGTCATTCCTTTGGATATTTAAAATACAATGGACTTAACAGCAAGTGAATCATTTCACTAACGAGATCCTTTCCAGAAGAGCTTGTTTGGAAAAGAGAGAGGGCTGACTATGGATTCTGAAATGAAGCTCAAAAAAGGCAGATGTAGTGGGTATGAATGGGAAAAGAAGACAAGGCGGGCAAGGGCAAGTTTGGATCTTGAACAACTGGCCAGCACTTGGCACCCCAGAGCATAACTGCTATAGTTGGGATGTTTGTCTCCTCGAAATCTGATGTTGAAATTTGAATGCATACATTGGAGGTGGGGCCTAACAGGAATCATTTGGGTCACAGGGGGAAGGTTCCTCATGAATGTCTTGGTGCCATCCTTGAGGTAATAAGTGCCAGCTCTATTAGCTCCCATGAGAGCTGTTTGTTAAGAAAAAGCTGGCACCTTTCCTGTCTCTCTCTTGCTCTCTCCCTTGCCATGGGACCCCAGCACACTCCAGCTCCCCTTTGCCTTCTGCCCTGAGTGGAAACAAACAGCCTGAGGCCTTCACCAGTAGCCAGGCAGGTGCCAGTACCCTGCTTCTTGTACAGCTGCAGAATCATGGGCTAAATAAACCTCTTTATACATTTCCCAGCTTTGGGTATTTCTCTGTAGCAACACAAACAGACTAAGACAATGTCTGAAAGAAATATTTCTGAGAGAAAATCCAGACTATATTTTAATGGAAAATCTCAAGCAAAATGCATCTTCTAGAAAATGTGTTTTCTAGGGACAGGGGAAGCAGAGCCATCTGTTATACCACGTAAAGACATTTTTGGTTCTTCTTCCAATTGTGATCCCCTAGGACTGCCTCTCATTTATCTAACTCTATGTAAATCGTCTCTTAAGGCCATTTTAAAGCAGTAGTGTGTGAACATTCAGGAAGAGGCAAGTGCATGGCTTGGGTTGCAGTTCTGGGTGTTCCCCCTTTCTAAGAACTTCCAGTCTCACTCTGTATTTTACAATGGGAACCAATATTTGAAGCTTTTCAAAGTGAATGCAACGGTTAAATAAAGTAGGGACACTTTTCACAGTGCCTGGAACTCTGCAGGACTCAATATATGGTGGTGGTGGTGATTATTCACTCAGCCTGTCTGGGATGTCTTATTCAATTTCTCATAGTTTTCTTGGTAAGCAGAGTAGAGAGAGAGAAAGTACGTATATTTGAGGAGAGATTTGGAGCTGGCAGTAGTAGCAGGCCGGACCCAGCTCTTCCCATCACATACTAACCTATGAGAGAGCAATTAGATTTTTAGAAATTTTGTGAGTCAGTTTATAAAAATAACCATTATGAAAATTAAATACTATCAAATTACAGTTCAATACATTAAATTAAAAGCAAAATCAATAAATAATTAAAACTCATCATTTCATAATTATTTCACTGTATTTTACTATTTTCTCTTCCCCTGAGTTTATTTGTAACTTGGATTTGTATGGTATAAATATTGTATAATTGTATGCTAGCTACTTTGCCTCATATATCATATGGGCGTCTTAAAATCAATTATAGTGTTTATAATATGGAAATCAAGAAATGCTACAAATCAAGGTGTTTTTATTTTTGTATTTTCTCTCAGAGAACTAGTTTTGAACATTTACTACCACACTTCTGGGCCAGTGTGTGGGGAGAGAGAGAAGAGATGAGTACAATTGAAACACCTTAACTAGTATCAGGAAAGACATCAGTAGGTTACAACTTGGAAGATTTTTCCAAAAGTTACTTCCAAAACCACATGGGAAGAAGAAACTTCTCTCCACATCTTGTTCAAAATCGGCAAGATGCTGAGAAAGGAAATCTAGTAACTGTGCAGAGTCCATGCTCTACTTTCTAACGGCAAAATCAATTCTGTTTTCACAAGCAACAATGATGCCAGAAGATTTTGAAATCGCCTGTGAAAATCCGAGGAGACAAACTTTCCCAATCCTAAAAATTGGCCTTGTGGAAAAGACACGTATCTGGGGTGCTTATGTTTTTTAAATGTATTCAAATGGTCCAGAAAACCAAAAGGTATAGAAAGCTATGAAATGAACATATCTGTCTTCTTTCTGATACCCACACCACCAGTATCACTGCTGCTCTTTTTATATATCCTTCCAGTTTCTTTTTGCATATCCAAGTAAATATAAAGATGGATTTTTACCACCATCATCCTCCCCCATTTTACATAAAGTGTAGTGTAATATGATTAATCCCCTATACCTTGCTTTTTTCCTACTTAGTAATAGATTTAAGTGCTCTCCATATAAGTGCATAGATAGCTTTTTCGTTTTTTAAGAATTGGGTAACTGCCCAGAGCCCAAAACCCTCAAGGTAGAAAGCAACCTCTAAACTCATTTCTGGCCACTTTCTCTCCTCCTCTTCCTCTTCCTCTCCCCTCATCTCCCTCTTCTTCTTCCTTTTCCACCTCTGTCCCTCCCTCCCTCCCTTCTTTCTTCTTCTTTCTTTTCTTCCCCCCCCCGCCCTCACTGTGTATACTTTCTACTTCCACCACATTGAGGCCTCCTCACCTCACTTGAGCAAACTGGGCTTCCTGTTTTCTCCAGACCTTTCTTTGCTCTGTGTGCTTTTCCTGAAATGTTCTGGGTCACCCAGCAAACTCAGGTACACTGGTGTTTGGTCAACAGCTGTGGTGCAGTGGCAAGACTATCAGGTCTATAGTTGGATTATGTGGACTCAAATCCCAGCTCCCTTGCTTACAAGCTCCTTCAGGCTCAACTGACTTAATCTTTAATTTCTCTAAGCCCAAGTCTTCTGCTTGATAAAATGTGGAAGCAGTATTTTACAGTAGATATTAGTGTGGGTTCTAGAGTTAGATATATCAGGGTTAGAATCCCCATTCATCTTCCTATGAGTCAGTTAACTAGGTGAATTACTTAGTGATTCTTAGCTTTGTTATCACATTTATAAAATGGGAACAATTCTCCGTCAATTTTTCACATTTCTGCATGTCTTATGAGTGAAGAAATTCAGCTTTTGTTTCAAAACCCTATCTTTCCAAGAATATTCATATAGCATACACTGTGGAAAATAGAGGTAAGTTTCTCCTTACAGAGCAGAGGAAAATTTGGTTTCTGCCCATATTAATAATAAAGGATAATAAAAATAATGCCCACATTAAAGATTGCAGAGTTTTACATGCAGGCCTCTTATAAAATAATGGGGTTTTCTAAACTCAGAGTTTTTCCACTTACAAAACAACTTACAACTTGTATAGCACACATCTGGATCTTTTTCACATTCTTTGGGAACTGAGATTTGGGAAACCAAGATAAATGATGTGACTGTCTATTGCTATTCCTGTGAGTGGTAACCTGTCCTTTGTCTCTGATCGAGGAGTCTTGTGTCTTCTTCCAACATTCATGAGTCTATGCAAGCTAACTTGTTAATTTGAAAGTAGGGTAACATCTCAGATCCTTCACAATTCTTGACACTTACTTCATATATTCGTTGTAATAATTAAATGTAATATATTATTATATATATTTAATTATATAAAGTATATATGACAATGTCTATGTCTAGTCCATAATAGGTGCACAATGAGTGGAAGCTATAAATATCAATTTTTCTTATTTATTCCCTGGGTCAGAGGATTGACCAGAGAGTCAATAAAAGTATAAATGTGAATGATGGTATCATAGTGCCTGGAACACAGTAGGCTCGTGTATTAGTCCATTTTCATACTGCTATAAAGAACTGCCTGAGACTGGGTAATTTATTAAGGAAAGAGGTTTAATTGTTCAGCATGGCTGGAGGGCCTCAGGAAACTTAAAATCATGGCAGAAGGCAAAGAAGAAGCAAAACAACTTCTTCACAAGGCAGCAAGAATGCTGAGTGAAAAGGGGAAGAGTCCCTTATAAAACCATCAGATCTCATGAGAACTCACCCATTATGAGAACAGCATGGGAGAAACCACTCCCATAATTCACTTATCTCTACCTGGTCTCTTCCTTGAGACCTTTTTCCAAAATGAAGGGGATACAGGCCCCATGTAAGTGTGAAATCAAGCCAGGTAGTCAAATTTTAAAGCTCCAGAACGATCTCCTTTGATGCTATGTCTCACATTCAGGCCATGCTGATGCAAGAAATGGGTCCCCATGGTCTTGGGCAGCTCCACCCCATGGCTTTATAGGGTACAGCACCCCTCCAACCCTCGCACTGCTGCTTTCATGGGCTGGTGTTGAGTCCCTGTGGCTTTTCCAGGTACACAATCCAAACTGTCAGTTGATCTACCATTATGGGATCTGGAAGACAGTGACCCTCTTCTCACAGCTCCACTAGGCATTGACCCAATGGGGACTCTGTGTGGGGACTCTCAGCCCACATTTCTCTTCTGCACTGCCCTATCAGAGGTTATTCATGAGGACTCCACTCCTACAGCAGACTTCTACCTGGACTTCCAGGCATTTCCATACATCCTCTGAAATCTAGGTGGAGGATCCCAAACCTCAGTTCTTGACTTCCATGCACCCACAGGCCCAACACCATGTGGAAGTTGCCAAAGCTTGGAGCTTGTATCCTCTGAAACAACAGTGTGAGTTGTACATTGGACCCTTTTAGTCACAGCTGGTATGCAGGGCACCAAGTCCTGAGACTGCACAAAGCAGCAAAGCTCTGGGCCTGGCCCAGCAAACCATTTTTCCTCTTAGGCCTGTGGGCCTGTAATGGGAGAGGCTGCTGTGAAGACTCCTGACATGCCCTGGAGACATTTTCTACATTCTCTTGGTGATTTACATTTGGTTTCTAGTTACTTATGCAAATTTCTGCAGATGGCTTGAATTTCTCCTCAGAAAATGGATTTTTATTTTCTATCTTGTCATCAGGCTGCAAATTTTTCAAACTTTTATGCTCTGCTTCCCTTTTAAACATAAGTCCCAATTCCAAACCATCTCTGTGAATGCACAGAACTGAATACTTTTTTTTTGTTTGAAAGAAAAAAGAAAAGAAGAAAGAAGGAGAGAAAGAAAGAAAAGAACCGAATACTTTTAAGAACACCCAAGTCACTGCTTGAATGCTTTGCTGCTCAGAAATTTCTTCTGCCAGATACCCTAAGTCATTTCTCTCAAGTGCAAAGTTCCACAGATCTCTAGGGCAGGGGCAAAATGCTTCCAGCCTCTTTGCTAAAGCATAGCAAGAGTCACCTTTGCTTCGATTTCCAACAAGTTCCTCATCTTCATCTGAGACCATTTCAGCCTGGATTTCATTGCCCATATCACTGCCAGCATCTTTGTCAAAGCTATCCAACAAGTCTCTAGGAAACTCAAAACTTTCTCACATCTTTCTATCTTCTTCTGAGCCCTTCAAACTGTTCTAACCTCTGCCTGTTATCCAGTGTCAACATCACTTAAACAATTTCAAGTGTCTTTATAGCAGCACTTCAATCCCAGTAACAATTTACTGTGTTAGTTCATTTTCATACTGCTTTAAAGAACTTCCTGAGACTAGCTAATTTGTAAAGGAAAGAGATTTAATTGACTCACAGTTCAGCATGGCTTGAGAGGACTGCAGAGACTTACAGTCATGGTAGAAGGTGAAGAGGAACCACAAGTCCCCTTCTTCACACGGTGTCAGGAATGAGAAATGCTGATAGACGGGGAGACAAGCCCTTTATCAAACCATCAGATCTCATTAGAACTTACTCAGTCTCATGAGAACAGCATTGGGGAAACCATCCCCTTATTCAATTATCTCCAGTTTGTCTCTCCCTTGACACCTGGGTATTATGGGAATTATTGGGATTACAATTCAATATGAGATTTGAATGGGTACACAAAGCATAACCCATATCAGCTCTTATGTAGGACAGCTTTCTTTTCATGTATCTTCTTGAGGAAGCTATGATAGCAGGAAGGGACCATGGACACATTATAAATGTAGATTAAGTTCCCAGTGTGTTTCCAAGAACTCAACTAATGGAGAGCAGCCCTATAAGGAAGGGGTTTGGGTCTCATGTCTCACTGCAGCATTCCAGTGCCCCAACCTCTGTGCAAAGCTTTGCCGCAAAGCTATGATGAAGCCATGCAAAGCAGAATGTTGCTAGATCCAGAAACATAATTTGGTCCTGCATTTTAATTCCACAGAAATACCTATCTTGAAGAAGAATACATACAGTCCTTGAACCTAAAGCTTTTATTTAGTACTATCCTTGTAGATGCTGGCACTCCTGGTTTTTTAACCTAAACCCTTTTCAAAGTAGCCACATCACACTGGGGAGGAAGCACTTTGTGATCAGGTATACTCATTTATTTTGTTGCACTGGCTTCCATCTTCCCAACATCCATTTAACAAATATCGCTACTTGTGTGCTTCAGGCTGGACTCTTACTAAGCATTTGCTATGACGGTAGATGAAATAGACTCAATCAGTCTCTTAAGCTTACGGTTGAGTAAATGTGACAATATTGAATTAGTGATATACAAGTAAAATACAAATGTAATTGTAATCAGCGCTATGGAGGAAAACAACAGTGCGAAATTAGCTAGGATAAGTAATCCACTCCAAGATATCAGCCGCTCAGCCTAATAAAAGTTGATTTATCTCTTATACACATGTCACAGTCTAGTGTGGACAGACAGTGGGGATTGGGGTTGGTGTGGGGATGGTAGGACCTGGGCTCCATTCAGTCTTTCAAGGACCCAGACAATGTCTGTTAGTTGGTGCTGCCATTTTGAGGGCCTCCTCCCTTCTCTTTAATCAGCAAGTTGATAGCCATAAGGCAGGGCATTGACAGAGAAAGCCCCATGGATGGTCTGCCAGTGGTCCATGTCACTACTGCTTACAGCATAAATCCATGATGGGCTTAGAAATGCAGTTCTGCCAAACGTCTAAAAGAGTCTCAAGTTGCCTCCTGCCCCAAGGGAAGAGTGGTAGTGAATAAGGAGAGTGATCTCTTAGGGTGGTCAGAAAAGGCATCTCCCAGGAAGTGACTTAGATGAAGAGCACAGACACTGAAGTCAGACAGATGTCCAGGGTCTCCTCCTGACTCTGCCCCTTGCCAGCTGGGGACTTCTGGTTAAGTTACCTAGTCTCTCCATGCCTTATTCTTCTCAGCTGCAAAATGTGGAAAACAGTAGAGTACTTGTGAGAAATTAAATGAAATAACTGCTGCAATCCATAAGCAACATTTAGCACAGGTCTGATTGGTTCATTCTAAATGTACCACTATTGTTAAATTATTATTGTGTTTGTCATTAGTAGTAATAAGATGGGATCTGAAGGAATTAGAATTTTGAAATTTTAAAACACTGTTGTCTATTCCCCACAAGCCATCTCAGTGTAAACTTTCACCTGATCCTTTGCTAACTGGCTCTATAGAATGTCTTCCCCTACCTTTCTGTTTCAGGGCCCCCATGACAGCCTCAAAACAAGGACTCTGATGGGGTAGATACATGATTTTCATTTTAACTCACATTTTGCAATAGCTGTTGTTTTTCTCTATTGTCAAATGATGTGTTCAACTACAAGCTATTCTCCAAGATTCTTTTTAGTCCTAACAATCTGTGTACCCTTCAATGGCAAATTAAAACATTGCTACAACTGCCTGAATTTTAGGATTTGGGTTTGGCAGTAGGAATCTTGAATTGGCAAATATTTTTACCCACTGACACTTATATTTAAGGCAGATGCTTACAGTTAAGTAGTAACTCAAAAAACATTACTCATAACAGTGGAACACTCAACAGCACCTCAAGTCATTACTCTGCTAACATTTTTTGTGTGCACAGTGGTCCCAGCTCATACTCCTGCCATCTGTGCAGCTGTCTCACTATGCAGTGAGAAGCCACTGTATCTACTTACTTAAAAGACACCCTATAGGAAGGGCCAAAAGCATTGCTAATTTTAGTAAAACTTATTTTTTAACTTAAATGTTTAAAGGGGAACCAGCATTTTTGGTGATTAGCATACATTATTCTCTGAATTAACTTGTCTTATTCCATTTGAGTCACTGTCACAAAACATTATAAACTGAGTGGCTTATAAACAACAGAAATTTATTTCTCGCAGAAGTCCAAGATCGAAGTGCTGGCAGATTTGGAGTCTGTTGAAAGTTGGCTTCCTGGTTCATACACGATGCCTTATCCTTGGATGCTCATGTGGTGGAAAGGACAAGGCACTTCTCTGGGGCCTCTCTTTAAATAAGGGCAGTAATTTCACTTATGAAGGCTTTGTCCTCATGATTTAATCACCCCCCAAAGGTTTTACCTCCTAATAAGATCACATTGGTGATTGGGTTTCAATGTGTGAATTTTAGGGGATATAAGCTTCAGACCACAGCAACTTCTATGGTTTCATGATTTTCACCTCTGTAAAGTTGGGCTTACAAGATATAATTAGTGCAAAGATTCATTGTGAGACTGCATGTTTGAAGTACCCCCAAAATTGCATGGGACATAGAAAACTACCTGCTATTAGGGGTAACTGCTACCCTCTGTTGTAAATAGCCATTATTTTGGTATTTATTTGACTGATACTTATTGGTTGGTTGTCTGAAGCCAGGCATTGTGCTAGCTGATGAGGACTCAACTGGTGAACCAAAGCATTGTACCTACCCTCACTGAACTTGGCACTTGGCAAGGAGAATAGATGATAATCTAATGTTCTCTCATGTGCAGCATAAAACTACATCTTTGACAATGATAGTATGAGACTCCATTTTAAGACAACGTCATCTAAATGAGAGATTAGAAATGGTATCCTGGCAGAATTGACTGAGGCATTGAGGGATGAAGGATGGAGCAGGAGCTAACGTGGGCAAAGGAAAGAAAAGCCATCCATGAGAGAGAATCAAAATCAAAATCACACCCCACTACACACACACACACACACACACACATCCTGAGCCCTCACACTTTCTAACGTTGGAATAGGGAGTAGGAATGCTGTCTACTTCCCCTCGACAACCAGGCTTTCTCCTGCCTCCTGTGAGCCCACTGCCTCCATTCTGTGTGGCGGGACCTGAGCCTATGAGTTGACCTCAGAACCCCTTAAGATGCTCTCTCGATGGCCCTGTCCTCCATTTCTTAGCTCTCACTAGAGGGCAAGCAGACCTGAAAGTGCAGCTGTACCAGGCTGGTGGGGCAGGGAAGTCCCAGGTAAATTCCTACCATACCTGCCCAGGTAGAGGTAGCCACACCCCCAGCTGAACACACAGCTGGGAGGCATTGCCATGCCCTTGGGGTCTGGCCAAAGCACTCCAACTAGTTGCTGCTGGACCACAGACTGCCCGTACTTGGTAGCAGTTTGACAGATGTGTCAGCAGGGCTCCAACAGCACCTGCCCTTCCAGGCCAGAGACATTCCAGCCAGATATAGAGCCAAAAGGCACAGTTGCCTCCGAAGATTCAGGACTGTCTCTCTTGAGCTGGGCTGCACAGCTGGAGTGCAGAGCCACTCCCTGCTCTCCCAGCATGGGCACTGAGGTCGTCTACAGGAGCAGCAGCCCCAAAGCTGGCCTCTGACCATGCGTGGTGGCCCATTTCTCCAACCTCTTGTATGTGTTTCATAAATAGGTCCACCAAGGTCTCCAACATTAAAAAAATAAAAAAAAATTTGGTTGTAAAACTAGCTATGGTGAACCTTTGAAGAATGTTTATAGAATTGCAGCATGTGAGATGAGGCATAAAAAGCATGTCTTACAATTTCCGTTCTTTTGCATTTTTTCAGGGGGAAATAGGGGAGGGACAGTGGGGGATGGGGAGCTGGGGAGAGATAGCATGGGGAGAAATGCCAGATATAGGTGATGGGGAGGAAGGCAGCAAACCACACTGCCATGTGTGTACCTATGCAACAATCTTGCATAGGTACCCCAAAACCTAAAATGCAATTTTAAAAAAAAGCATGTCTTATAGGCCATGCCAAGAATTAGGTTTTTTAATTTATGAGCAATGAAAAGCCATTTGATGGATTTTAAACAGAAAAGAGTAGGGTTACTGTGACTAGATTAGCTTTGCCTTCTGAAAAGACCCCTGTGTCTGGAGGATGAAATCTAGGGGATGTGTGTGGACCAGAATGGAGGGTCTTCTAAGACTCTGGGCCTGCATGAGGAATCCACTGGGCTCAATCTCTGGAAGGTAATGGTGCAAAATGAGAAATGTAGGTGGCTATTCTAGGTACTTAGAGGATAAAATAGATAAGACTTGGTCTTGTGTTGGACATAGAAGATGCAAGGAGGAAATGTTGAAAGACACTCCCTAAAATTCTGATTTTCTAAATGGCATATGGAGATATTGATAGCTCTGGGAGGAAACAACATGTTGTAGTGTTGCAGTTTGAATATAATTCGAAATTAATGTGAATTTCAAATTAGAATACCAATATTTGTCAACTCAAAAACATGTATTGAGCAAGGAAGAAAAGGAAAATAAATTGCCATGTATATATCGTCCTCCATGTTTTGAGTGCTTTTAGTTTTTCAGGGTTTATCCTCTGGTCAAATTCTAAGTCAGACACTGTCCTCATGGATCACATCAAAAAATTATAAAGATTATAAAGATATGGTGACTGGCCTAAGAACATGCAATTAATAATAAGGAAGATATGTGTTCTGTTATAAGCTTGTATAAAATGAAAACCTGCTGCAGGCTTTCCACCATGGAATATTTCCTCTGCAACTACTTTATGAGGGACATGTGGGAGTGCTGCACCGTCTCAAGGAATTACAGTGACCTCTTAGGAAGACACTGGTTAGAATTCCACAGTGGATATTCACACAAGATGTCCTGGGTCGATAGAGGATGGTTTGAGATTGCTCCACACCTTCTGGAGATGACAGACTCTGAATGAGCTAAGGAAAGAGATCCATTTTGGACAAGGTTAAGGATACGTGAAGGGGCAGATGTCACCGGGGTCCCTATGGGATAGATAGACACATCAAACAGAGGTGGTGGGAAAGGAGAGGGGAAGAAGAAAGAAGCTAAGTAAAAGCATGCTAGTGCTGCTAGAGCTTTTTCCTGTCTTTAGAAACCTAACTTTGCTCATGAAAACAGTAACCAAAAATCAAAATAAACATACTTGGCAATAGTAAAAAACTTAAGCTCATTAACAATCTTCAAATAACATATAACTAATATTATTAAAAATAATTCTGAATGGAGGCATGAAAATGTAAATCTCCTCCTTGTTCTCCTAAGCCAGCCTTTTCCAAATAAGTTAGGATCACCCCAGAAAACATTAGAGTTGAGCAACGTGGGGAGTGTCCCTCAGAAATAATCATGATCAGTATTAAATCACTGACGTTTTGAATGCCTTGGAGCTCTTTTATTTTCTCCTGTCTCTCCTCAGGAGATAGTGAAGGGAGTGACATTAAAATTAACATAAGCAATGCAATTAGTGAGGATGTTGTCACAAATGCATTAAAACGTGCATAGAAAAGTGGTAACAGCATTTGTTTTTGGAGAAGTTGTTTGCAAAGATGGTAAGAAGGCTAACTTTCCGTGGTATGTGACTATGTACCTCGTGAAATCGTAGAAGATGTATGACTTGGATACATCTTTTAAAATCTACTGTTTTTATGGCACAAAAGGCACCAACATAGCCTCAGATGCTTAATACTTGAGCCTGGGTTTGCTCATTTCAAGTTCAGGGGAATAATTCTTACCTTGTATAGTTTTTAATGAGGATTAGAGATAATGTGTATTTAATACCTGACATAGAATGCATGTTAAATAATTATTGAAAAGCAAATCCTTTTTTGATATACTATAGTGAAATAAAATGCTGTGGCTAAGTTTTAGTTCTGAAGAAGTTTTTCAAGTAAAACACTGACCTAGTATTTAAAAAAGAAAAGAAAGGACGAGCCCGTAGATTTGATGTAGTACTTCTAGGTGCAGGAGAATTCTGCAAGTGCAGCAAATTTATCCAGGTGGGAGGGAAGGGAACAAAATAATAATGGTCCATTATAATGCTCAGAAAGTTTATTTGACCTAGGCCAATGCTAATTTGATTTTTGTCCCAATATATTTAATGAGACAATTAGAAGTCCACAAATTTTAGTAAATTGTATTCCCTAAAAGTTATTGACATAGTCTTTGCATTAAATTCTTAGCATTTTCAAGCTCTAGATTAAGAAACTAATTATAAGACTTTAATAGTTAAATCTTAGCTGCCAAGTCTTATGAATATTGCAATGCCATCCATAAGGCTGAATAATTGTTTGAACTGTTGACATAGTAACTGTTTTGTTAGAAGCAATCTGTAAGGTTATATTCAATCTTTGAAGTAGTTCTCAAGAATTGTGTTCAAATATGGCCATTGAAATCTGGGAAGCTTGTTATTAAAAGCATGACCAGCAAAGTGGTTAATTTTCCTGTGAGAAGATGTCAATTAACCCTAATGGAATTATTTTGGTGTTGATTTTGTTTAATCAAACATCAGAAAATAATTGAGCTCTGAACAAATGGCTTATTATAAAAATATGCAGGTTGGGAAGAAAGATTGGAGAGTGCATTTCAATAAGGCACATATATTAACAGTCACTTTTTTTTTCATAAAAATGAGAAATTACCAAGGGGCCTGGCACTGAGGGCATCAACAGGATATGTGGCCCAAGACAGCTGCTTGGCTTCCTATCCAAGATAAAGTCAGAGGCTCTAGAAGCGTGAGCATGCTGGGGATTAAAGGGAAGGGAAACTTTGCTTCTTGTTTATCACCTACCAGGTCTGGAGAAGCACAAATACCAAGGTGTGTACCCTATATTTATTTACAAGCACATTGTCTACTATTGCTGCCTCCAGGGTGGCCACAGGCATCTTTAAAAGCATAATTTCCCCCACTGTTTCTCAGCTCTGGGTGCACATAAAAACCACATAGGAAGGTTGGAAACATACCAGTGCCTGGGCTCCATCACTGACCAGTAAAATGAACCCTTCTGAGAGAATCTTGGCATAGATGTGTTTCAGAGTCTCCCAATATGTTTCCAATACATATCCTGGGGTAAGGAGCATTGCTTTAAGCCATCAGTCACTCTACAGTATTATTCCTCAACTCTGTGAACGGGATTGAACACAAACAGTTCGATTGTCATATCTGATTTCTACAAATTAGTGGCCTTACCTAATATGCTGATCTGCTAGGGCTGCCATAACAGAATACCACAGACTTGGTGACTTAAACAGCAGAAGTGAATTTTCTCTCAGTTCTGAAGTTTAGATGTCCAACATCAAGGTACCATCAGCATTGGTATTTGGTGAGGACTCTCCTCTGGGCTTGCAGATGGCCTCGTTCTCATGTCGTCCCCACATGGTCTTTGCTATCTCTTCACCTACTGGATTAGGGCCCCACTTGTATGAACCTCATTCAACCTTACTTAGCTCCTTAAAGGCAACATGCTCAAATACAGTCATACTGGGGGCTGGGGATTTCACCTATGACTTTGTGGTAGGAGGACACATTGATCCATAATCCCCACTATCAGGCTTTACCCTTAATTCCAGAGTTTCAAATAATTGTGAGACACAAGCAAAGTAGGGAGACAAACAGGAGTACCATACCACACCTAAGTGTTTACTTCCTTTTTGGTCTAACCTAGGATAATAAGTTAGGTCTGTAAGTAATGTATTTGTCTACATACAAAAAGGAATATGCAACCAAGATACATTTCTTCTGTTTTTCTGGAGAATGCTCCTGTATCCTCCTTACTCCAGGCCCCTGTGAAGAAGCAGAATGAATTGCCAGCTTATTGCTAATCATATCTTTCCCAATGGTATATATGATAGTCCTCAGCTCACTTTTATTTCTCTTAATTCTCATGTAGAGTGTTTTATCTTCACCACTGAGCTCTGGACGCATTCTCTGATTTTTGTTTCTCTAACACCTTGCTATTTAAAGTTTGCTCTCCAGACCAACAACATTACCTGAGAGCTTGTTAAAAATGTAGAGTTTCAAGCCCACTCCAGAACAACTGATTCTAAATGTGCATTTTAACAAGGTTCACAGGAGATTTGTTGGTGTATTCAAGTTTTAGAAGCACTATTCTGATACCTGGAGCCTTTCCTGCTTTAGGACCTTTGCACACATGCCCTGTTACTTTCCATGCTTGTGTTTTTACCTTTCAGATCACAGCTTAAAAATCACCTGTGCTACTTCTCTCATCTTCTACTGGAAAGGCTGCCTTCTTGTAATTTTTTCTATTAGCACATGATTTATTTCCTGCTTAATACTTACTATAATACATCTTATTAATTTGTTATATTATTTTTGCTTTAGCTGTCTCTCCTACTCTAAGCTCCTTGAGGTCAGGAGTCATATCCAATTTGTTCAACAATTGTATCCTAATGGATATCATAAGGCACATACTGCATAGCTGGCTAAGAGTTCTTGAATGAATAATGAGCAAAGTGTTTTTCCGTAATCTGTTGCTTGGCTGTGTCTTAGTCTCCAACATTTTCTTCCTTCTTCCTTGCATGCACTTTATATTGCAATTCAACTGAAACTACTTACAGACCTTCATCCTCATCACCATCTGTGAATCTAGTGTGTTCATGCCTTCTTGCATTTTCTGAAGCTACTCACTGTTTCTGAATGCCTTTTTATCATCTTGTTTCATTAAAGCACTTGTATTCATCCTCAGAGTCTCTGCTGGAATATTCCAGAAAAGGATGCTTAAGGACCAACCGGGCCACACTTACATGTTAAACTACATTGAATTTAGTATGAGTTATAAGCAAATTTCTAGTGTGACACTGAGATCCTATGGAGGGAAAGAAACTAGGTGTTTCTCATACCTGTATTTTTATTTTTAATACAGTGCCTGGAACACAGAAACTGCTTAGTGAGTGGCCTTTATATTATGAGATAGGAGAATTACAAAGTGATGTTAGAAGGATGGGATAAAGACCATTTGTGCCTGCTACAGAATGTTGGCATGGAAGGTCCTTCCAGGACATCGTAGTCCCCTTTGTACTGTAAGCATATTTTTGTTTGAGAAAAAAGCAACTTTTTCTATCCCTTTAGTCCTCCAGCAGTCCTGGAAGATACTATGAATCAGATAAATACTTTGTCTCACTCTCTGAAGTTAACCTAACTTCTCAATGCAAAATATAAGCAGATAATGCTTGTTTGATTTAGAAGCCACTTCTCTCTTAGCTTCGTGGACTTAAAGGCTGTGAGATAGTAAATTCTGTTAAATAGTCTGAATTTTTAAATATATTCATGTAAAGTAGACATTAGCATGAGCAAACATACACTTCAACAGCCTTCTGCCAAACTCCACAGGGCATGGGACAGAATTCACTGGCAGCAGGTGGTGACTTACATAGAAGTGACATGAAGGATACTACAAAGCCTCTTACCCAATATGTCATTGCCACATTCCCTGGGCTGGCAACTGAGTTTGAAATTCAAACTACTTGAGTTGTTTCCTTAACTGTTAAAGAACGTATTGCCCAATTCATCTTTGAATAGCACATGCTTTAAAGCAACGCTTTTGATTTATGCTTTTTTGTAGGGAGCATCCCATTGCCTGGTAAGATGGAGGTTGACTTTTTAGTGTTTCTTGCCAGATGTTCAGCAGGAGGAAGTATTTGGCTCAGTCTTGCTAACTTGAACTGGAGAGAGGGTATGCCATTTCAGCAGGAGGTGCACGAACAAAGACATGGATGCAATGAGCCAGAAAAAAAGCAAAAATCCATGTGAAATGATAGTTTATTTCCCTCCTTAATATTTTTTTAAAAAGAAAAATAAAAATACCAGTTTTAATTGACTATTACTGCTTTAAAATACTCTCATATATACAGTCATATTTGGTTTTTCTGTAACTCCATTTTACTGGTGAGGAAATTGACCTCACAGAAGTTAAGTGACTTGATCAAGGTGGTCCAGCTAGAATTGATAACGTTCACAATCCAGTTCATGTTTTGTAAGTTCTGCAATGACCTCACAAGTTCTTCTAGCCCAAGAACAAAGAAGGCCTGAAAAGTTGATGCTAGAATCCCAACCAAAGTATTATTAAGCAATATCACTGTTTTCTACAGTGTTATTGAAGAAATACAGATTCCACAGAAGGTTGAGAGTTAGATAGATATTATAGGAAAAAAAAAAGAATGGTTTATTCCATACTCAAATGGATTAGAAAGCACTAGATTAAATCAAGAAGGCCTCATTTTTCCTTAGTGAAACATCTAAAAGTCTTCTATTTAGCAATATGCATGCTGCCTTCTCTGATGTGTCTGTATTGGATAGAGTGGTTTCTTTTTCTCAAAAGATAATGTTGCAGGGCTAGTATTCATTATAATGAAATGTTAGATAACTACCCTAAATAACCTGTACAAAAACAGTTTCTATCCTTTAGTTCAGAAAACGGAAACAAGAGATTCAAGACTTACAAAAATAGAAAGGTGAGGGGAATAACTGGAAAAAAACTAATCAAAAGCCTTTCTTGTCCTAGTAAGCCATTCTTCTCCACTTACCTAGCAGAGAGCATGACTCACCCCAGGTGAGTGGGTGAAAAGCAATTTGCAAGTTGTCTTGAGTGTGAAAACCTAAGATGAATGGTTGAGCTGGTTAGAAAAAAAGACTTAGTTTCAGTGATTTCAGGATTTCTATTGTTCTTGCTTGTATAGTTTGTCATATTTAAAGCTAGTCAGATACAGAAGGTTCAAGCAGAAAAGAAGAGTAACAAGTGTTCAAAGGCATAAAAAGAAGACTTTTTTTTTCCACTGAGGATTTATCCTTTTATATCCTAATCCTAAAAGTTCTTTCTCAGGATAGAATCTGCCCCAGGTTCCATATTACTTTTCAGCTCTGTAGAGGATTAAACAAAACAGATAATGGCCCCAGTTTTCAAAGTGTAAGTACAGGGAAGAGAAAGAAAAGATGAAATGCTACGAGATTTCAATCAAGGGAAAGGTCATTTCTAGCTTGAAGTCATCAGGAAAGATTTGGGACATTTAAGATAATGGCTGAAGAATTGGGGGGGCGGAAATGACAGCTGAAAGGTTAAGTATAAATAAAATTATATAAATAGGGACTCTGGTATTAAAGGGAAGCCCAATCACTGCCCTTTGCTGTAAAAGGCAGATGATACTGGAGTGGAGGTGCAGGGGTCTGCTTTGGAGTGACATGAACAATCAAATGAAATATCTGCACTATCTCAGGTGGGAATTGGGAACATTTAAGATTTTAATCCAGGATGTAGTAAACTCACCCTTGCTTTCCAAGAAGGCACTCTGACAACTTCAGGCAAATAGTCATTGCGAATTGCTGTTTTTAATCACAGATTAACATTGGATAATAACACTGATATGATCTCTGACCTACTGGGTTTACATTCAGGCAGAGGGAAATGGACACAGAACTCAACACCCAGATGTTTAATTTAAGATAGCTATTATTATGAAGATAAATAAAGCAGAGTAAAGGAATAAGAAGGAAGGGAAAACCTAAAATGAGAGAGAGACGCAGTTAAGTGGACCCAATAAGGATGATTTTTATAAATGGTCATCACTGGGGAAAAAGAAGAAAATTTATGGGAGAAAACAGAAACAAACTTTCACAATTGTTATTCTCTGAAGGGAGCAAGGTATAGAGTCAAAGATGATTGTATTGGCACTAGTAATTTTAATTCATCAATTTAGTTCAATTTTAATAGAACTCATCTATGTGTCAGACAATATGCTTCCTTGCATATCCTTTTTCAATAAGTCTAGGAGGTAATCATTACTGTCTCCATTTCACAGATGAAAAAAATGTGGTTTCAAGAGCTTAAACAACTTGGCCAAGGTCACCCTGCTAGGATTTGAACCCATGTTCATCTGATCCCAGTGCTCATGTTATTATCTACTCTAGTCCATCAAGACAGGCTAAAGAATGTGTGGGGAGATCTAGAGAAAGAAAAGCATGACAATGTGTTCAGTTTTACATCTCCAGGGTCTGAAAGGCCACTATGACATTAAATACTGGCATTATTCAGCTAGAAGAATGGAAACTCAAGAGAGAAAGGAGGACGAGGAATATTCATCTTAAAGTTCTTTGCATGAAATATATTGATCATTGGAGCCATAATATATTTTAACAAAAATTAATAATTATTTAGGTAACTGCCATGTCTCAGGCATCATGCTGTTCCTTACACATGTCATCTTATTTTGTCTTCCTTTCTAATAAAGAAACTGAGATTCCATATTCTCTACTTGCTTATGGCCATATGTTCTGGAGGTGGGGGAGCCAGGCTTTGAACCCAGGACAGCCTGACTTCCTCTTTTTATTTTGAGCTGTACCTAAGCTTACTGAAGGAGAATGTTCAAAGAAGTCAGGGACTCTTGAAATCATGTTCTGTCCTTGGCCGCAGATTGCACATGACTTGTTTTTCTCCTGCCTCTTAATGTGCTAATTGTGTTCATTTGTCCTCTATCTAGCAATTGAGTGCTCCATATTTAATTCCCTTTCTTCCCTTAAAAAAATGTCAAGGACATTTCAACTGCAAACATTCATTTTATACATAGATATGCATTAAGTGATCAGAAAACTGATGAGACTCACACAAGTAATTATGAATCCTTTCATCACTTCTAATCACACTTAAACTCAAATTTTGAGTAGAGAAAAATCACTTCTAAAAGAGCAGTCAGTCTGTTCTTTCCTTCATGCCATCATTTATCTATTTAATCCAACAATGCTACTGCATCGCTTCCCAGATATTGAATTTCAATAGTGGATAAAGAGGATGGAGGTTGCACTCTCATGGAGCATACACACATTAGTTGGGAAAATAAACTTTAATTGAGTCTCATCTGTGGGTAAATACAAATTGTATTAAGTGCTATGAAAAGGAATCTTTATGAATTAATAAAACAATGTTCATTCCAGTGGGTATAGAGACTTCCTGAACAAAATTTAGGTGAGCCTAAGGGTTACTAAGCAGTATATTGCAGCATAAAAGCCACTGTGGGCCAAGAAACTTCATAGAATTCAGATAAAGCCAGGACAGTGAAGCAAGTTGATGGGTGTGTCAGCCAGAATGTGCATAGTTATATAGGAGGTATAATGCAATGAAAAGTAATTGATGATATTAGCCAAAAGGATGACATGATTAGACCTGCTGATTAAAAGGATTATGCTGGATGTTGTGCAATAATTGGCTTAGGAGAAGACCAGCAGGAAAGGGAGATAAGAAAACTGGACAGAAAGCTTTTGCTTTCTGTCTTTGCAAAGATTAGAAAAGATCATTCAACTCTCTAAGGAACTAACCTTTATCTGTTTTGTTCCTGGCAACTCAACCAGGTCCAGAACTTAGTAATTACTCCATATATAGTTTTTTTTGGATGATATAAATAATTTATTGCATGACATAAACCTGACATAAGTTGTTGGTAATTTAAACATGTGTGGTTAAGGGAAAGGGAGATACCAAAGATGACACCTAACTACTGGCTTATGAATAGATAAAGCTACCATGCACTAGGGATTTGTATTTCTGTTTTCTTTGGTTCTGAATCAGCTGGGGTTTTTTTTTTTCTCTATAAAGGACCAGATAGTAAATACTTTAGGCTTTTCTGGCTGTGCATTCCCAACTATTCAATTCTACCATTGTTGTAGCATAAAAGTAGCCATAAATAATGTGTACATCAATGAGTATGGATGTGTTTCAACAAAACTTTGTTTCCAGAAGAGGCAATGGACATGTTTCGACCCATAGGCCAGTTTGTCAGCCCCGGTACAGATTATGAGTCCAGTTTTGAACAAATTTAATTAGAAATAAATTGAATATTAGAACCCACCTCATTTTTTCCCATTGAGACATTCACGTGAATTATGTTTACATTATAATATTAATAAATTCAGGCTTTTACAGAAGTATCTTCAAATGTATTTCATAATTAGAATAAGAAATATCTATCTTTGATTGTTAAACATCTTTTCGGAAACTATCATGGAGGGAGAATAAATAGGAGGTCGTTAGAGTTAGCAAATAAATTGTTTCCAAGGAGATGGCTTCTCTACTGGCAGAACTATTAAGGGGCAACTTAAGCTGTGACACTGATTAAAAAAAAGATAGCTAACTGGTATCAGCAGATACATACTGTTTGGCAATCTGAGCATATTTTTTAAAAAGGCAAAGAAGTTGTAAAAAAAAAAAAAGCCCAAAGATTTCCCATAAGTCTCCCCTGATTCTTCAGAAGAAAAAAGTTGTGTAATCAAGTAAAATGGCTGTTTTACTTAGGGGTATAGAACGGTTTTACAAACACAGACCTAGATTTACTTTTGGGGCCAACTATTCAATTCGTCTTGGAGTTCTGAATTCTGCAAATTTAAGAAAAGAGCCTACCTCATAGTTGTGTTTTTCTTTTTCTTTTTTTTTTTTTGAGGATAATGCAAGCATGAAAACAGTAAATACAGGTTGTTTAGGAAGAACTACAATGAAATCCATTCTTGATGTATAATTTAGCAAACTTGTGTTCCATTAGGCTTGGTTGTCTGAGGTGGGGAAAACTGTTTCTTACACCCACTCACTTCATTTGTTTACTTTATATGCCCAGCTTCTATAGGCATTTTAAGTTGTTTAACCAATAACATGAAACTTAAGCCCAGAGACCTTCCAATGACTTATATGCTTATATGCAAGGGTTTATAAAGGCAGGAATGAGAGGGTTTTCAAAATGAATTGAGGATGAAGGCATTCTGGGAACTTCTGCATTTATTTTCCAGTTCCAATTTGTGTGAGGTCTACATAAGAGCAGCCAGCATTGTTCATCTGGCAGGGGGTCCTGGTTTATGAAAAACAACTCGGGAACGTATGTCAAGATGTTATCTTTAGTTTATATCAGGAACAAAACATCTCATGCCCCTGACTTACTTGGGTGATTATTGTGATCTTCTTGCTTAGTAAGTTGTTCATTCACTTTCCTAATTGCTGGTGGCAGGGCTAGCTAGGTGCCTGGAATTTCCCTTGATGGGACTCAGAATTTTTCTTTTTTTCCATGCTTGGGAAGCAGGGAGATGGGCAAGTGCCAGAGGGGTCCTTGTGTCATCTCAATAGTGCATCACAGTATCAAGAATTAAAGATCAGATGTATTAGTCTGTTTTCACACTGCTGAATAAAGACATACCTGAGATTGGGCAATTTACAAACTAAAGAGATTTATGGATTTACACTTCCATGTGGCCGTGGAGGCCTCACAATCTTGTCAGAAGGGGAAAAGCAAGGAGGGACAAATCACGTCTTAAATGGATGTTGGCAGGCAAAGAGAGAGCTTGTTCAGAGGAACTCCTGTTTTTAAAACCATCAGATCTCATGAGACTCATTCATCATCACAAGAACAGTGCAGGAAAGAACTGTTTCCATAATTCAGTCACCTTCCACCAAGTTTCTTCCATGACACATGGGAATTATGGGGGTTACAATTCAAAATGAGATTTGGGTGGACACAGCCAAACCATATCATTCCACCCCTGACCCCTCCCAAATCTCATATTCCTCACATTTCAAAACCAATCATGCCTTCCCAACAGTCCCCCAAAGCCTTAAATCATTTCAGCATTAACTAAAAAGTCCACAGACCAATGTCTCATCTGAGACAAGACAAGTTCCTTCTGCTTGTGAGCCTGTAAAAAAAAAATTAGTTACTTTCTAGATACAATGGAGGTGCAGGCTTTGGGTAAATACAGCCACTCCTCATGGGAGATATTGGCCAAAATGAGGGTCCCATGCAAGTCCAAAGTCCAGCAGGCAGTCAAAACTTAAAGCTCCAAATGATCTCATTTACTCCATGCCTCACATGCAGGTCACACTGATGCAAGAAGTGGGTTCCTATGGCCTTGGGCGGCTCCATCCCTGTGGCTGTGCAGGGTACAACCTCCCTTCTGGCTGCTTGAATGGGCTGGTGTTGAGTGTCTGCTGCTTTTCCAGGCACATGGTACAAGTTGTCAGTGGGTCTATCTCTTCTCACAGCTCCACAAGGTGGTATCCCAGTAGGGACTCTGTTTGGGGTCTCCCACCCCACATTTCCCTTCTGCACTTCTCTAGCAGAAGTTATCCATGAGAGCTTCACCCCTGCAGCAAAATTCTGTCTGGACATCCAGGAGTTTCCATACATACTCTGAAATCTAGGCAGAGGTTCCCAAACCTCAATTCTTGACTTCTATGCATCCACAGGCTCAATAGTACATGAAAGCTCCTAAGGCTAAGCTCCTCTGAAGCCATGGCCTGAACTGTACCTTGGCCCCTTTAGTCATGGCTGGAAAAGCTGGGACTGCAGGGCACCAAGTCTCTAGGCTGCACACAGCATGGGTTTCTGGGCCTGGCTCACTTTTTCCTCCTAGGCCTTCAGTCCTGTGATGGGAGAGTCTACCATGAATAGCTCTCACATGCCCTGGAGACATTTTCCCCATTGTCTTGAGGATTAACATTCAGCTCTTTGTTATGCTAATTTCTGCAGCTGGCTTGGATTTCTGCTCAGAAAATGGAATTTTCTTTTTTATGGTATTGCCAGGGTGCAAATCTTCCAAACTTTTATGATCTGCTTCCCTTATAAAACCGAATGCCTTTAACAGCACCCAAGTCACTTCTTGAATGCATTGCTGCTATTTCTTCTTCCACATACCCTAAATCATCTCTCTTAAGTTCAAAGTTCCACAAATCTCTAGGGCAGGGGCAAAATGCCACAAGTCTCTTTTGTAAAGCATAAAAAGAGTCACCCTTGCTCTAGTTCCCAACAAGTTTCTGATCTCCATCTGAGACCTCCTCAGCCTGTATTTCATTGTCTGTATCATTATTTTAGTATTTTGATCAAAGCCATTCAACAAGTCTCCAGGAAGTTCCAAACTTTCCCACATTTTCCAGTCTTCCTCTGAGCCCTCCAGACTGTTACCTCTGCCTATGACCCAGTTCCAAAGTCACTTCCACATTTTTGGATATCTCTTCAGCAGTGCCCCACTCTACTGGTACTAGTTTACTGTTTAGTTTGTTTTCATGCTACTGATAAAGACATGCCTAAGACTGGGCAATTTACAAAAGAAAGAGATTTATTGGACTTACAGTTCCACATGGCTGGGGAGGCCTTATAATCATGGCAGAAGGTGAAAGGCAAGGAGGAGCAAGTCATGTCTTACAGGGAGGCAGCAGGCAAAGAGAAAGCTTATGCAGGGAAACTCTCATTTTTAAAACCATCAGATTTCATGGGACTCATTCAGTACCATGAGAATAGTATGGAAAAGACCTGCCCCCATAATTCAGTCACCTTCCACTGGGTTCCTCCCGTGACACATGGGAATTGTGGCAGTTACAATTCATGACGGGATTTAGGTGGGGACACAGCCAAACCATATCAGCCAAAGACAAGTCCTTTTATAGTCACTATTTCACTTAACAGCACAAAGATGTTCTTCTGCATCCCAGCCTTTCGGAGAGCTTAGTTTGGTAGTTCCCAAATTTGCCCACATACTGAAATCACCTGAGAAACTTTGAAACACATGAATGTTTATTATTTACCTCTCAGAGATTGTGATTTAGTTTATCTAGGGTGTGGTACAGGCTCTGGAATTTTATAAAAGATCCCCAAGTAATTCAGATGTGCAACCAAATTAGGAATTACTGCCTCAATTCAAAGTTGAGGCTCAGAAACCTTAGGGAAGTCTTCTCCATCTAGGATCCCCTGGGGCTTTGCAGTGAAACAAAGTTCTGAATCCCTCCATGGATTCCCAGGGTTTACTGCATTTAAAAAAATTCCAATAATGCTGTGTACAATTTTTTCTTTCTGGAGTACATTTAAAAAAGGATGATTTTTATAATTATAAATTTTGAATAAGTAGAATCTGAATTGGCAATGTTTTTATTGTAATACAGAGTCCCCAAATTACATTCAGAGTCTAGTCATGTTACTAATGTTTAAAAATAGGGGCTGAATTTAAAAAGGTCTCAAAGTGCGGCAGAATTTTTTGCCGAGCACTTGCTATCTCCTCTTCCTCACCCCTCCTCACCAGTACCAAAACCTGGCTCTTTCCTAGCATTGAAGATTTAACATTCCTATACATTATTTCTTAAAAAGCTTTTTTTTTTTTTTTTACTATAAATTAGACAGGACAAATGTATCTTAATGAACAAATGGCATTTTAATAAGAAACTTGTTTTTTTAAAAATTAGCTCATTCTATTAAGGTTCTAACAAGTAAAAATAATATTGCAGAGGATTATATAATAAAAGCGCCAGCCAGGTTGGTCTATGGAGTAAGCTTTGGAAATATGCAAATAGAAATTCACCAAGAAAAATATCCCTGAAGTGACAAAATTTTCTTTTAGAGTGTGTCTTTGTGGGGAAAGAAACAGATCTCTTCTCCATAAAAATGGATGCACTAACAGTGTTTATAACAATTCCATTTCTTTGGTCATTGTGTTTGGCAGTAAGACAGCAACTAATTTAGTTTCTTTTTAAAATACCAGTGATTATAAGGTCTGCACATTCACTGTGGAGTAGCTTTGTCTTTCTACTAGAGCCCGACACCATTTTTACCCCCAATATGTGTGCTAGAAAACTTTAGCTGGTGGTGCTTTTTCTCTGTTGTTATGTGAGTCAGAAGCAATGGAGTCAAAGCTGATTTTCTGAATTCAGTATCTTACCACACATTTTTCTGAGCATTCTCAGGAGACAAAGACCAGTGTTTCTAATTACATATGATTCTAAATTTCCATTTCTTTCTAGAGTTGCCTACTATCCAAGTAAGAACTTAAATTATTGGTGAATTTTTCTGACACTCTCAGAAGGTTTGCATATACCAAATGCAGAAATATGAGAAAATGTATTTGATAGAATGCTTGACTGCAATTGGTAGACTGCCCATGGAGAACTGATTAGCCATTAAAGACAGTTTATCATTTCATGTTCAAAATTTTGGGATACAGTTGTATTAGTGTTACTTAATTTGGTCATATAATTTTTCTATCAAAGATGTAAATTATTTTTATCTGTCTTTCTGACTTCTTTATATTTATTCCATCCTCAGCAATATGAGTTTTGTCTCTTAGGCTTGTCTTTTTCTTGTTGCAAATTGGCTACTATAGCTCCAGGCATCATATTTGCACAAATCAAAGTTCAAAGGCTGAAGGCAGTATGGAAGTAAGAAGTACAAAATAGAGTCACATGTCAAAACTCTAACCAAAATAGAGTTAGTGAGGACCATAAAAAAGAAGCTGTCATACTTGCATTCCTGAAAACCTGAATGTCTTGCTCATAGCTCAGAAAAAGCAAAAACAGTTTTCACAGAAATTTTCTCTGGCCTGTAGTATTTCAAATAAGAAGCTCAGATCAGGGCCATAGCCTACCAATGACGATCTCCCCCAATGAACTAATGACAACTCCTACAGTGAGTTTCTGAGACCAGTGAGCTTTCTTTCAGAGCAATTTGTGTGGGCTCCTTTCCTTTGTCTCAATTTTCTTGGGTGTGCTGCACACCCTGGGTTACAACCCTTTGGTCTTCCCAAATGAAATATTTTGTTCCAGACAGCCTGTCTGTTGTCTGAGTTTCTGTTTTTAAGTGAACAATAGCATATTCATTCTTTGTTCCTCTTGTTTAAGAATGAAAGACACTTTCCTAGGACTCTACAACAAGCTTATTCTTGCTTTCTTTGACCAGAACTGCATAATTTGCTCTTTTCCTAAACTATTGATTCACCTATGTATGCAATCTATTTGCCATATAGAACATCAATTTTTGGTAGGAGATGGAGATGTAAAGTTCCGTTCTCTTGCAAAAAGCTAGGATCTAAATAGTTCTTCCCCAGGAGCCACCTATTAAGTAGACCAGATACCAAAAAACCATAAACTTTGGATGTACTAGGAAAATGCATACTTATGGAGGAATGTAAACTTGCATTTTCTAATGAAGAAGATGGTAAATATGCCAGTCTTTTTCTTAATCTTTCTGCACCTTACATCTGGCATTCCAGCTAACTGAAACACAGTTTTGTTGCAGAGTTCAGGAGAAACTTGAAAGTTACATTCCTGTTAGCCTTCTTGCAAAGTAAATTGATATTAGACTTGATTTTTGAGAGCACTAAATAATTATCCTCCTTTAAAATAGATGCCCATGGGCATTTGCAGCTGATTGTTTCTTAGGAAACAAGGCACCGTGTCTGTGTGGATGGGTAGAGATATATACAAATGATATACATCACATTAACAAAATTGTCATTTACTGGAGCTTTTAAAGGTTAGTCAGTACCTTCATGGGACAGAAATTGTATTTTCGATAATGATTTTTGTTGGCAAAGTGAGCAAATTAGAGTTTTGTCCATCTGGAGCAAGAAGAAACTTTGTTGGTTTAACATATACAATTAAATTGAGTTGAAATCTACTCTAAACAAAAATTGAAAACAAATTAAATGATCAGTCAATGTGATGATTGTGGTTATAGCTCTTGCGTATATTTGGATATGTTGAGAAAAAAAAAGCTGTGCAGCATTGCCAGATATTTTATTTTATTCCAAGGGGGGAAAATGGTGAGTTGGCAGCATTTGAAACTGGCTGTAAAGTATTACATTTAATGATAAGTTGTTTCTATATTTGTATGGGCCTTACATTTATTCCTATAGATAAAGTTAATTATGTGGCACATTAGTAGCACTAGTGTTGAAATCAAGCAATCTCAAGTTTAGCTAATAAAGTGTATTTATCTTTGTTGTTGTTATTGTTAATCTTCCCTGGTAGCCATGAGTAGGACCTTTCATTCTGATGTTTGAAAATACTTGTATTAATAACATCAATTTTTTAAGGTTCCAACTCTTGGAATTCGACATTTGTAAAGTTAATGCCTATCTTTCTCTCTTATTATAAGTTATTTCCCTAATTTTATGACTTTGAGATGGCTTCCAGTGACTTATTATCTCAAAAATGATGATCCTGAGAAAGAAAAGACTGTGCTTTATAGTTAGTGATTTATTGGTGCTGACTAGGCAAGTAAGTTCATACTGGAGTCACTGAAAACATTATTGGTTCTCTGGTTAAAGTTTAAATCCAACCATTAAAAGGTTATGCTATTTTACCAATTTTAACTCCTCAGCCATTTATTTTTCCAAGTTAGCTACATTCAATTAAGAATTTGAATGTAGTTCACATTCAAGTATTAATGGAAGAATCACTCTGTTATGCATTTCATTTGGTATATTGACAAAAATCTGAAATTCCAATATGCAATATATTATTTTTCTTTCCCCTTTGTCTCTTAAAATTATGCACTTAAAAAATGTCTGAGATTTTCCAGTAACTTTCTAATCCATTGTTGGTTTAATTGTATTAAAAATTAACTAGGTATGGGAAAAATCAGCCATAATTGTTAATTGAAATTATTCTGCATAATAACTTGCAGACTTAGTACATCTTTTGTAACTTGTAGATACTAAAACTATTTCATGAATATATTGCTCAGGACTCTTGGTTGCAAGTAATACAAATGAAGTTCAAAGTATTTTAGTACACATAAATTTACTGGCTTACATAATGCCATGGTCTAGGAAAATTCTTGCTTCAGACATAGCTATATCCAGGAGCTCAAACAAGCTCACCAGTGCTCTTTGTCTTTCCAATCTGCACTGGCTTCTTTCTGTAATAAACTACTTCTTTTAGCCATCAGCACTAGCCACCTTATATCCTGGAAACTCTGAGTCCAGTGAAAACAAAGATTTTTATCCTGTGTGATCTCAGAAGAAGTCATGAAATTAAATTCTATGATCTGGGATGTAATGATACCATCCCTGACCCAATCTCTGTGGCTAGGAGGTTGGAATGTATCAGTGGTTGATGAATGTGGTCCCATTGTTTTTTAATCCTCAGCAACAATGCCAGGGATCTTGTTAGAAATGCATATTCTCAGGCCACATCCCAGATCTAATGAATCAGAAAATCTGGCAAACTCTATTGTAACAAGTCCATATGATTCTGAAGCACTCTCAATTTTGAGAACCACTACTCAGGCCACATCCCAGATCTAATGAATCAGAAAATCTGGCAAACTCTATTGTAACAAGTCCATATGATTCTGATGCACTCTCAATTTTGAGAACCACTACAATATACTAATTGGTTAGACCTGGGTCATGTGCACAACCCAAGAGTTTCAGTGTAACTTGAACCCCACAGAAACCATATAGAAAAGAAATCTGAGGAACTGATACCAGGGAAGAGAAAGAGCAGATGCTGTGCTGACAAAAGGGAGAGATGCCTACTCTAATGAGATTTCTGCCCAATAGTAAGGTTTCCCATTGTTTTTTAATTCCATTATTTCTCAGAACACTGCTGGTTATGTTTCCCTCCAGAAAACCAGTGTTTCAATTAAGCAAATACATGCTCCTCTAGGATAGTCTAAATTTCATCTGCAAATAGGGGATGGCCAACCTTGAAAGGTTTCCAGACCATATTATTTTCTTATCAAATACTTCCCAAATTGAGAGGAAATATACTAATACAATTAAAGCCTTCAATAGTAAGCCCAACTTCTCCCCTGTGATAAGATTCACATTGCTGCAAAAGTTCTCAGTGAAAATAACAGTAATGCTCACAGAATTTTAGGGAAGGTGGCCAGCACTGTAGTATTATCCAAAATAATTTTAGAACATTATTAAAATAAAACACCTAACAAGAGAGATGAGTGTAGTTTTTCATACTGCCAAAGTTTTTTTGTTTTTGTTTTTACTGCATTTGGGACATTTACACTTATTATCCAGGGTAAGACAACAGAGCACATGCCAGGGCTTTTGAAGTTATATGCTCACAAGAATAATTTGGGCTCTTATTATAAATACAGCCCCTAAAATTCTTTTTCAGGATATTCATATTTATAAAGTCAGGAATGGAAAGGGGGAATTTGTATTGTCTCAGAGAATTCTTAAGACCTAGTATGTTGAGAACACTCTAATGGTGAAGAGTGAGGATGCTGGAGTCATATGGTATGGGCTCAAATCATACTTGTAACTCTTGGAGGTAAGCTATTCAACCTCGTCAAACCTCAAATGTCACTTGCCATGAGTACCATTTCTTGCTGGTGTTCTTTTTCTATTCTCTTGAATAATCTGCCTGATTCACCTTCTTATTTCTTCTGTTACAGATAGAAGACATGCAGTGGGGTAAAGGAGTCCGAGAGATACCCCCCTCAGTGTGCACACTACCATGTAAGCCTGGACAGAGAAAGAAGACACAGAAAGGAACTCCTTGCTGTTGGACCTGTGAGCCTTGTGACGGCTACCAGTATCAGTTTGATGAGATGACATGCCAGCATTGCCCCTATGACCAGAGGCCCAATGAAAATCGAACCGGTTGCCAGGATATTCCCATCATCAAACTGGAGTGGCACTCCCCATGGGCTGTGATTCCTGTCTTCCTGGCAATGTTGGGAATCATTGCCACCATCTTTGTCATGGCCACTTTCATCCGCTACAATGACACGCCCATTGTCCGGGCATCTGGGCGGGAACTCAGCTATGTTCTTTTGACAGGCATCTTTCTTTGCTACATCATCACTTTCCTGATGATTGCCAAACCTGATGTGGCAGTGTGTTCATTCCGGCGTGTTTTCTTGGGCTTGGGTATGTGCATCAGTTATGCAGCCCTTTTGACAAAAACAAATCGGATTTACCGCATATTTGAGCAAGGCAAGAAATCAGTGACAGCTCCCAGACTCATAAGCCCAACATCGCAACTGGCAATCACTTCCAGTTTAATATCAGTTCAGCTTCTAGGGGTTTTCATTTGGTTTGGTGTTGACCCACCCAATATCATCATAGACTATGATGAACACAAAACAATGAACCCTGAGCAGGCCAGAGGAGTTCTCAAGTGTGACATTACAGATCTCCAAATCATTTGCTCCTTGGGATATAGCATTCTTCTCATGGTCACATGTACTGTGTATGCCATCAAGACTCGGGGAGTACCAGAGAATTTTAATGAAGCCAAGCCCATTGGATTCACTATGTACACGACATGTATAGTATGGCTTGCCTTCATTCCAATTTTTTTTGGCACTGCTCAATCAGCGGAAAAGGTAAGTGAAAATGCACATCATAATATGTTTTTCAAAAATGTGTTTATTTTTGTAAATGCTGAAACTAAATTGATTGATTGTATAAAGTAAGAGGTTTTGTATATGCAGAATGGTATTCCCAAGAGTAGAGACCTAATTCAAGGCTTAGTAGGCTTCAGTGCTACAAGAATCTAAAACTGTGCCACATTCATTCCACTGGAAACCAACCAGATGTAGCCTTTTCAAATTAATATTTATTATAGAAAAATTAAACATAATGAGAGATTATCTAGAATAAAATTGTCTAATCTACTTAAAACAACTCTTCATAATCATTCATTCCCCACCTTCTCTACTTACACACATATTTTTAGGGGATAGGAAAAGAGGAGCATAGTACCTTCTCTTCCAGGTGGGAATGTGTGATGGTCATTACCATCACCAGTGTAAATGCTCTCTCTCTCTTCCTAGTGGCTACCTAGGCTATCACTGTCCATTGGATCTAGTACTCAAGCTATACAACAAAGTAAAGTTGCCCAGTTGTATATGCACAATATATACCCAGATGGGTGAATATAGGAAAGATTTGGTTAGCATTTCCCCATAGGCTCCCTACAACTAGATAGACATTAATCATGTCCAGCAATTCATAGTGAGATCAGAGATGCAACTTTCTAAAAAAGGAAGAGGCAGTATTTGGTGTAGAGGGAGTGTCATCAAGCTGTGAAACTCTGTGGCCAACATATTTGCTAATGCACATGCACCTTCAGGGTAGTTATAAGTCTTATGAATCTGATTTAGACAGCCCTATGGCACTGATTCTAGACATGATTCTTATACATCTGACTCCTATACTCACCTATGTGGCTGTAGTGTTGTATAATATCAACTTTAATATACTGATACTGATAAGATATGGTATCTTTCACTGGATGTAGGCAGCTCTGGCAGGTTGGTACACCTGTGACTTAAGAGTTCTAACTGACACATTCTGTACAAGAGAGTCTAGGGATAGCTTGACTAGATATTAGGCCATTAGGGGTCTAGTCTGGTTCCATGTTACTTTGGACAAATCTCTGAAACATTCAGGGACTTAAATGGGAAAACAGGGATTGACTTAGACTGTCTAAAAATTTGCAACAGTCTGAGTATCCAGATATTAGATTAATCTAGTTTTTCATTGTTATCTCTGTTCTCTATATATAATCATTCAAAGGATTAATGACATTTTACTCATTTCCTAGATGAAAAGATACATTTTACCTAAATTGTGTAATTCAGAAGCTATAATTTTGAACCATGTTTCTAAAAAAGTAAATTTTCATGAAACCACACAGAATTCTAAAAGCAAGGACAGTGAATGATTCCAGATTATGGTTTTAGTCATAAAGTATTTTAGAGAAAGTTCTTCTAAAATATATGCTCAATAAGCATAGCATGTTTTAATTTCATAATACATGTTTACTGTCTGTGAAACCAATTTGAATATCATTTTATTCTGTCTATTCCTGAGCCACGGAAATAGTAAAATATGGGTTAGAGTTAGAGTAGTAAAATATAATAGAGAGAAGAAAAAATATATATATATATATGACAGTAAGTTAATAGCTATTCAAATTTTTATAGGAAATGATGAGTATCATAAAAGCCTATGGAGATAATAATTATTTTGTTATTAAAACAACTCAATACCTCATGCAACAGGTTAAAGACATTAAAATCTTTCCAGTAATTTTATTCTTGTGGAATATAAGAAGGAAAAATAATTATAGTGGTTTTATAGATGAGTCTGATTATAATACCTATTTGACAATATATGTCTCTACCATTTCATTTTTCATTTCTAGTCATGATTACGGATCTTTCAATAAGGTCACAAGCATAATTTACACATTCATTTAAAAACCTGGAAATAAAACAAGGTATCAGGAGTTGAATTCTAGTTGTTGTAGAGAACACTGTGTTTGTAGAATTGGAGTGTGGTGAAATTTAAGCTGTCTTCAAGCAGTGTGCTTTTTATCCCGGAGTTTGAGAAGGAATGTATTTTTCTTTGTGTATTCTTGATGGGTTATGAAGTTTTATGTGGTTGTTTGACACAAAGATATAGACTTGCCAAATGGGAACAGTAAATTATATAAAAATGCACATGAACTTATCATAGGCATATGGCTAGAGAAGTATGAACAACCAATGAGAAAATACCAGCACATATACACGAAACCATAGCATTTAAATTTTGGAAAGTGGCAAATTATCAAATGTAAAGGGATTTTTGCCAAGACAGCAACCTACAGAATCACAACATTTTCATTTTTGTTTAGATCTAACAGTTTAAGTGTTTTAAATCAAATAATTATATTATAACAGAAAAAAATAAGATTAGGCAGTGAGTTCAATAAAATTTGAATAATAATAAAATTCAAGAAATTGAATTTATATTGATTATGCTAGGAATATCTGTAAAAATTTGTCAAATTTATTAGCACAACATAAAGAGCAAGCAGTGTTCTTATTTTTTTTTATGAAATATTAACCCCCATGGAGTTTATTTTTGCTTTTTTAAAGGAGGATACAGGAGACCACTGCTATCTTGTTTTACCACTGTTAACCCCATGACTTCTAGAATGAGCATCTCACCTCATGGCCAGGGATGGAAATGTGAACTTTAACCATAAGAGAATGATTCTTGCTTCAGGAATTATATTTAGGTGACTGTAATGACGCAAGAACACACTAAAACTGGTACATCAATAGCACAGTAGAAGCTGGCTGGCCCAGTGTGATGTGATAGCATCCCATTATTTTGTTGAAGACTAGAATGCTTTCTATAAAAAGCAAAAGCTTGCCTTCTGGTTGTATCTATATAGGGAGTTGCACATGTAGAAAAAAAGAAGTATGCTTTAGGTAGGGAAAATACAGGCTACCCTGTTAAAATCTGAAAAAGTCTATAGATGATATGTTTATCTAGAGCTTTCTAGCCAGTGGTTGCCAGATGAGCTTTTTAGGTCAGTTAACATATCCTTATACACAGGTAGGGAGACATTGTTTTTGCAATGTGACTCTACAAAGGGAAAATAGATCTTGATACATAATGAACGGGATCAGAGGTTCTCAGAGATCTTTCTTTGTGTATAAGTGTATTTGTTTAGATAGGAGGATGGGGAGAAGAGAAAAAACAAAAAGACTGAGGCAATTGAAGGGCAGAGAAAATTGCTAAAAAGGAATAGTGGCTTGAAGAAAGAATCATGTCCTCTAAAATGGCACCCACAGGCCACTGTTCCATGCATATTATAACAGAACCAGGGTACAATGCAAAACTTAAAAGCTTAATTTGATTTCCACTGGAGCATTCTGTCATGAAATGACCAAATTGGGGCAATTATTTGGCTAACTTTGAGCCAGTTAAGGGTTCTTATCTCAGTGGTTGTTCAAATTGTATTCATGATCATCCCCTGAGGAATTTGCTTAACAAATTATTGCATGTCTCCCCAAATCTGTAATCCCCTACTGGTTGACAGGTCTAGAATGGGGCATAGAACTCTTCATTTTTCTTTTCTTTTTCAGGAAAAATTATTTTATTTTTAAAGTTGTAATTGACATAATAATTATACATATAAGATACAATGTGATGTTTTAATGTGTGTAGATAATATAATGATCAAATTGGGATAATTACCATATCTTTAAACATTTGTCATTTTTTAATTTTAATTTTAAATTTATTATACTTTAAGTTCTGGGGTACATGTGCAGAACGTGCAGGTTTCTAACATAGGTATACACATGCCATGGTGATTTGCTGCATCCATCACCCTGTCATCTACATTAGATATTTCTCCTAATGCTATCCCTCCCCAATCCCCTTGTCCCCTGCTATTCCTCCCCTAGCCCCCAACCACTCAACAGGTGTGTGATGTTCCCCTCCCTGTGTCCATATGTTCTCATTGTTCAATATCCACTTACGAGTAAGAACATGTGGTGTTTGATTTTCTGTTCTTGTGTCAGTTTGCTGAGAATGATGGTTTCCAGGTTCATCCATGTCCCTACAAAGGACATGAACTCATCCTTTTTTATGGCTGCAT
>CAUYQU010035919.1:0-66349 GCA_963574635.1 Cheracebus regulus
TCCCCCACCCCCCCCTGTTTTTTTTTTTTTTCTTTTTTTTTTTTTTTTTTTTTTTTTTTTTTTTTTTTTTGAGACACAGTCTCACCGTCACCCAGGCTGGAGCTCAGTGGCACAATCTTAGCTCACTTCAACCTCCACCTCCTGCGTTCAAGTGATTCTCCTCCCTCAGCCTCCTCAGTAGTTGGGATTACAGCCACCGGCCACCACGCCCAGCTAATTTTTGTATATTAGTAAAGATGGGGTTTCACCATGTTGGCCAGTCTGGGCTTGAACTCCTGACCTCAAATTATCCACCTGCCTTGGCCTCCCAGAGTGCTGGGATTACAGGTGTGAACCACCCCAGACAGTTTCTGTTTCTTTTTATTTAAATCACAAAGCAACCTATTTCGACTAAAATTAGGTAGAATACACAGGTGACAAATTTGAGAATGGGAGAAGGGAAGCCCAAGGTCACCTAGCAATGGGCAGAACCTGCCAATCTGTGCAAATCTAGGAGCCTGATTTTTTTGTTTCTGAAAATAAGGAAAGGAAAATTCCCTGTTTTGTTTTTATTTTTGTTTCAGAGATGGGTCTTGCTCTGTCACTCAGGCTGGAGTGCAGTGCTGTGATAATAGCTCACTGCAGCCTCAAACTCCTGGGCTCAAGCGATCCTCTCATCTTAGCCTCCCAAAGTGCTGGGATTATGCCCAGCCTCTTGTTTTTAAAATTTTGTTTATTTATATTTTGAGATAGAGTCTCACTCTGTCACCCAGGCTGGAGTACAGCTGTGTGATCTTGGCTCACTGTAATCTCTGCCTCCCAGGTTCAAGCAATTCTCATGCCTCAGCCTCCCAAGAAGCTGGAATTACAGGCACACACCACCATACCCAGCTAATTTTTGTATTTGTATTTATTTTTTTTTTTGAAGACAGAAAAAAAAAAAAAAAGTTTAGGCTGGGCGCAGTGGCTCATGCCTGTAATCCCAGCACTTTGGGAGGCCAAGGCGGGTGGATCATAAGGTCAGGAGTTCGAGACCAGCCTGACCAACATGGTGAAACCCCATTTTCACTAAAAAAAATACAAAATAGCCAGACGTGGTGGTGCACGCCTGTGATCCCAACTATTCAGGAGGCTGAGGCTGGAGAATCTTTTGAACCCAACAGGTAGAGGTTGCAGTGAGCCAAGATCACACCACTGCACTCCAGCCTGGGTGACAGAGTGAGACTCTGTCAAAGAAAGAAAAAAAGAGAGAGAGAGAGACAGAGAGAGAGAGACCAAGAAAACACTCTTGTGAATTTGACTATCAGTCTCGAGTCCATACCTCGTGGCCAGCTCCTGTGGACTACAAGACAAGTCCCCTGTCCCTGAACCCAGGTCCTCACTAGAACCAAAAAGTTTCTTGGCATTTGCCGAGTCTCAAGCTCTGGAATCAGAGAAGGGGTAGCTTAGAGAGTCCAGGAAAGTCCAGTCGAGACTCAGTTCCAACTCTGTTAGTCAAGTTTCTTTTTTGTTTGTTTTTGTTTTTATTTTTTGAGATAGGGTCTTGTCCTATCACCCAGACTGACTGCAGAGACATAATCATGGCTCACTGCAGCCTAGACCTTCCTGGGCTCAAGTGATCCTCCCTCAGCCACCCTAGGATCTGGAGCTTCAGGCTCACACCACCATGCCTTGCTAATTTTTTGTATTTCTGGTAGAGATGGGGTTTCACCATGTGGCCCAGGCTGATGTTGAACTACTGAGTTCAAACGATCTGCCCACCTTGGCCTCTCAAAGTGCTTGGATTACAGGCATGAGCTAGTGCGCCTGCCTGCTGGTCATTAGTGATGATCACCAAATATTTCCAATGCTGTCTTCTGGACACATGGCAGGGCTGTTCTCTCTTGGCCGCTTATGGCTGGGTAAAGCCATGTGACTTTTTCTGGCCAATGAGCAGTGAGATGAAATAGTGCATCACTTCTGAACCAGAGTATTTAAGTACAGATATAAGACCTTCTAGATATGTCTTTCCTCAGTTACGATGACCCAAAACATTCCAGATAGTGACTACTCGTTTTTTAGAGACACTCTGTCACCCAGGCTGGAGTACAGTAGTGTAATCACAGCTCACTGCAGCCTTGAATTCTTGGGCTGAAGTGATTCTCCTGCTTTGACCTCCCAAGTAGCTGAGACTACAGGTGCATGCCACTATGTCCAGCTAATTTTAAAAGGTTTTTTAGAGATGAGGTCTTGCTATGTTTCCCAGGCTGGTCTCAAACCCCTGGGCTCAAGCGATCCTCCTGCCTCAGCCTCCCAAGTAGCTGGGACTACAGGCATGAGCCACTGCACCCAGCTCAGAAATTACTTTTGTATCATTTTTACCCCCCAAGACTTTGGTGCTATTTGTTACAGTGGCATAAACTGGCTTGTCCTGACTGATACATTACACCATCAACATCATGGCAGCACCTGAGTCTAGCCAAGGGCTTCTATGTTAGTTTACTAGGGTTGCTGTAACGAAGTTCCACAGATGGGGTGATTTCAGCAACAAAAATGTATTGTCGGCCAGGTGTGGTGGCTCACATCTGTAATCCCAGTACTTTGAGAGGCCAAGGTGGGCGGATTGCTTGATCCCAAGAGTTCAAGACCAGCCTGGGACATAGCAAAACCTTGTCTCTACCAAAAATACAAAAATTATGTCAGGTGTGGTGGCACATGCCTGTGGTCTCAGCTATTTGGCAGGGTGAGAGGATGGTTCAAGCCCGGGAAGTGGAGGTGGCAGTGAGCTGAGATGGTGCCATTGCACTCCAGGGTGGGCAACAGAGCCAGACCCTATCTGAGAGAGAGAGAGAGAGAGAGAGAGAGAGAGAGAGAGAGAGAGAGAGAGAGAGTTATCTCAGGGATCTTTGCTTCATCTTTGGAGCAATAATTCAACAAACATTTACTAAGCACCTACCATGAGCCAGGGGCCCTTCTATGCAAGGTTCTTCCAGTGATGGAACTTATATTCAAGTGAGTCTTGCAAAGACAGGTTATAAACAAGTAAACAAGTGAGGCCGGGTATGGTGGCTCATGCCTGTAATTCTAGTACTTTGGGTGGCCGAGGCGGGAGGATCAATTGAGCCCTGGAATTTGAGAACAGCCCGGGCAACATAGCAAGACCCTTGTCTCTACCAAAAATAATTTAAAAATTAGCCAGCTGTGGTGATGCTTACCTGTAGTCCCAGTTACTTGGGAGGTTGAGGTGGGAGCATCGCTTGAGCCTGGGAGATTGAGGCTGCAGTGAGCTATGACTTCCCCACTGCACTCCAGCCTGGGCAACAGAGCAAGACCCTGTCTCTAAAAAAAAATAATAGTTAATTAAATACTTTAGGCCAGGTGTGGTGGCTCATGCCTGTAATCCCAGCACTTTGGGAGGCCGAGGTGAGTAGATAACCTGAGGTCAGGAGTTAAAGGCCAGCATAGCCAACATGGTTAAACCCCATCTCTACTAATAATACAAAAGTTATCCAGGTATGGTGGTGGATGCCTGTAATCCCAGCTACTTGGGAAGCTGAGGCAGAACAGCTTGAACCCAGGAGGCAGAGTTGCAGAGAGCCGAGATCACGCCACTGCACTTCAGCCTGGGTGACAGGGCAAGACTTCATCTCAGGAAAACAAACAAGAAAACTTTATACCTGTAATCCCATCACTTTAGAAGTCCAAGAAAGGCAGATTGCTTGAGTCCAGAAGTTCAAGACCAGCCTGGACAACATGGTGAGACCCCATCTCTACAAAATAAAAATTCAAAACTAGCTGGGTGTGGTGACTTGCACCTGTAGTCCCAGCTACTCGGGAGGTTGAGGTGGGACGATCACTTGAGCTCAGCAGGTCAAAGCTGCTGTGAGCCGAGATCACATCACCACACTCCAGCCTGTGTGAGTGGGATCGTGTCTCAAACAATAGTAATAATAAAGTAAAACACAAAAAACAAATGAAACAACTGTGACTAATGAGGTGCTGTAAAGGCAAAGAGACAGGGGCCAACAAGGACAGGGAAGTTACTGTACATAGTCCAAAGAGGTGACAATTGAGGACAGGCTTAATAAGCTACACAGAGTAAAAAGCCCAATTCCAGGCTTTGAGCCAGGAATAGATGGAGAATTTGAGGAACAGAATGAAGGCCGGTACAACCAGGGTAGAAGGGGAGCCCATTAGGATGAAGACACCAATAGGTGCCAAATTATGGACTGGATTTTCGGTTTAATGTCCCCCGCCCCCCACCCACCTTCAAAACCCAGAGATCTGGAGGGTGCAGGGATATCACGGGCTTGGAGGGAAAGACACAGAGGGGGCGTAAGTAGCACCTCGGACAGCACCCTCCCTGTCCATGGTGCTGACAGCACAAGGCATGGACAGTTGGTGGGAATGTAAAACGGTGCAACTGCTGTGAAGTTAGGCGGTTCCTCAGTTCAGCGCAGAATCTCCATATGGCCTAACAATTCCATTCCTGGGCATCTAACCAAGGAAACTGAAAGCAGAGATCTAGATACTTGTACACTTGTGTTCACAGCAGCATGAGTCACCATAGCCACAAGGTGGAAGAACTCAACTGTCCAACTGATGAACCAATAAACACCATGTGGTCCATCCATACAATGAAATATTATTCAGCCATAAACAAGGAAACAGTTCTGGCTGGGCACGGTGCCTCACGCACCTTGGGAAGCTGAAGCGGACCAGTTTGAAACCAGCCTGGGCAACATGGTGAAACCCCGACTCTACTAAAAATACAAACATTAAGGCCAGATGTGGTGGCACATGCCTATGATCCCAGCACTTTGGAAGGCCAAGGCAGGTGGATGGCTTGAGGCCAGGAGTTTGAGAACAGCCTGGCCAACATGGTGAAACCCCGTCTCTACAAAAAATAAAAAAATGAGCCAGGCATGGTGGTGTTCGCCTGTAGTTCCAGCTACTTGGAAGTCTGAGGCAGGAGAATCACTTGAATCCAGGAGTTGGAGGCTGCAGTAAGCTGAGATTGCCACCACTGCACTCCAGCCTAGGTGACAGAGGGGAGCATGGTCTCAAAAATTAAATAAATAAATAAACACACAATTTAGCTGGGAGTAGTGGTGGCAGGTGCCTGTAATCCCAGCTACTCAGGAGGCTAAGGTAGGAGAATTGCTTGAACCTGGGAGGTGGAGGCTGCAGTGAGTGGAGATCATGCCACTGCACTCTAGCCTGAGCGACAGAGCAAGACTCTGTCTCAAAAAAAAAAAAAAAAAAAAAATTGCAGGGTGCCACATCAGGCCCCCAAGAGCACCTGTGAGCTCTGGAGGGTGGGATGGAATTCTCAGGTGTTGTCTGGAGCCAGCACTGGCTTCTGAGGAGCCAGAGAGGGGGCAGAGTGGGGGGAAGCACCTAGCGGGGCTCCTCGTGAATTCTAGAAAGGCACTCCCAGCACAGGGCAAGCACCAGGTGTGTCAGATCGCATCGCCCACCATCCCAAGCACAGAAGGTGAGACCCCAACCTGAAGATGACAGGAGGCCATTTCCAAGAGGTGAATTTATTGGAGGAGGGGACTGGTCAAGTCATCAGTGCAGCACTGTGCCCCCTTGGGGCTGGTCAGTCCAGTGTGTGGGCCCCGGGGGTCACAGGCATAGCAGCAGGAGGTGGAGTGAGTACCCCTACAGGGCCATCCCCAGCCCAGTCCAGGGGCGGGGATAAAGGGGTGACCCCTGGCGAGGTCCTCAGGCATCTGTGGCTGAGCCGGGCGGCTCCTGGGGCAGACAGCGCCGGTGCCGGAGAATTGACTTCTCCTCCTCCTGCAGGGACAGGTCACACACACGCATGTCATTCAGTACGGGACACTGATACATCACTGCGCACATGTCAGCCAGCACTCAGTATGCAGGATCTCAGATATACCCCCTCCCATTGTACTCATGACCCTCCTGGGGATGTGAGGGGACCCTGGGCTGCCCGCTCTCACCATCTCAGAGGCAGTGCTGGGGCTTGCGCCCTCGGGGGACCCCCCTTCGTCCCTTGAGCAGTCGGGTCCAGCATCCTCCTCGTACTCTGTCAGGCAATCTGACTCCTCTCCTGGAATCGGGGAGCAGGGCATAGGTGAAGGGATCAGGGCTGGCCCGCCATCTCCAGCCACTCCCCTCCCTCTTGGGAGTCCCCTGGGCCCCTCACCATCAGCACAGCCATCGGAGACATAGCTTGTGGGGGGCTCAATCCGGGACACAATCTCTGCCAAGTCGGTGAAACCAGAGCTTGGGAAAGCAAGCACCTGTGGGGTGACATTGGTGAGGCTCTTGGGGAGGCCCAGTGGTGCATTATGGGCTTAGAGGAGATCCTAGGGTGGGAACTCTCTGAAGTCAGCAGAGGTCTGAGAGCTCAGCAAAACCCAGGGATGTGTGGGGCCATCTGAGGTTTGCGGGAGACTTTCAGGGGCCTCGGTTTTGGAATCACTGGAGTCAGAGTGGCCCCAATGTGGGAGCATCACAGGCTTACATCTGCACGGCGGCTCTCATTGAGGTCTGTAGACCGTCGGTCTGTGAGCATTTTCTCAATGACGTTGCCACGGCTCCAGCCTCCAAACACCGCCTTCCCGTATTGGTAGCCCACATCCTGTGGGAAGCGAGGGGCTGAGTCCATGCCTGCAATCTTGCTTTGCTTGTCTCCACTCTGTCTGCCCCTTCTCTGGCCCCTTGAAAGCCTGATGCTCTGGGGGAGCTGGCATTTGAGACTAAACCCATTTCACAGTCAGCTGCACATAGCACACTCACCCATACATTCCCTGTCCTGCCATTGACAGACATTACCAATCAATCTCTCCATGCTCTTTCCCACTTGGCCCCATGCAGGGTGCTGGGTATCAAATAACACAAGGTGGTGATGTGCAAGCTTACTCTGCAGTCTGCCAACAGGCAGTACATTTGTGGGTATCACCATCTCCCAAGCCCATAGCAAACATTTTAAATTTCTCATGGCATGCTGGCCCAGTGAGCCCACAAGGGACATCACACATTTCTACTCAGACTCAGGGCTTCTGGGTTGAAGCTACTGATCAATTTCTTTCTTTCTAAAAAAAGTTTATTATTTTAATATTTAATTTTTTAAATTATTAGTTTTTGAGACTGCACTACCAGGCTTGAGTGCAGTGGCACAATCTTGGTTCACCGCAACCTCTGCCTCCTGGGTTCAAGCGATTCTCCTGCTGCAGTCTCTCAAGGAGCTAGGACTACAGGCATGTGCCACCACACCTGGCTAATTTTTATATATTTAGTAGAGACGAGGTTTTACCACGTTGACCAGGTGGTGTTGAACTCCTGATTTCAAGTGATCTGCCTGCCTCGGCCTCACAAAATCCTGGGATTATATGCATGAGCCACTGTGCCTGGCCCTTTCTTTTTCTTAGAGACAGAGTTTTGCTCTGTCATTCAGGCTGGAGTACAGTGACGCAATCACAACTCACTGCAGCCTCAAACTCCTGGGCTCAAGCGATCCTCCCATTTCAGCCTCCCAAGTAGCTGGGGTGACAGGCATTCACCACCACACCCAGTTAATTTTTTATTTTTAATCTTTGTAGATTTGGGGTGTTGCTATGTTGCCCAGGCTGGTCTTGAACTCCTGGCTTCAAGCAATCCTCCCACCTCAGCTTCCCAAGGTGCTGGGATTACAGGTATGAGTCACCATGTCTGGCCCCCTGATCAATTTCAGTTGGCTAGGGTTATGGCACATTTTTCAGGGTCAGTGCACATAACATACACATTGCTAGCTCGCTCTCCTGGACCTGGGGCAGACATTACTACTCTAGCACTATTCTTATTCCCATCAATGCAGAAATGGCACTAGAAATCACTATACAGTGCTTCCAGGGGTGCAGCTGGCTCATAAGGAGAAACAGTTAATACACAGCACATGCACAGCCACACCTCTACCACATCCCTGGCAGACATCACTAATTGATCACAGATCTGTTTCCCACAGATTCTAGATGGGATTCCTGGATTCCTCCCCCTCACACTGCTCTGGACTTTTAAGTGGCAAAGCTTTGCCGAACCACTGGCAACGCTTTGCTACTGAAATATGCAGGCACCATTCCACTCCTGCCCACTCACATAGATCTGGTCAAACTTCCCGAAGTCCATGGTCTTGAAGCAGTCAATGGGCGGGCGCAAGTACTCGCAGTAGGAGCTAGACTTGACCACCTCCAGCTGTCGCACGCAGGACACATAGGCCAGGCGGGACTGGATCTCAGCCATGTCTGGAACCTTCACTTTGTCCGCCCAGGGGTTTAGCCGTTTCCATAGCAGCCACCAGCCGGACAGGCTGTCCCCGTAGGTGCTGAGGTCTGTCTCGTCCTGGCTCCCCACATCAATGGCGATGACCGTTTTGGCACCCATGCTGCGGGCGATGTCCGCTGTGGGGCCAAGGGGTCAGCAGGCTGCTCTCCCCTCGGGGGCCGGGGGCAGAGATGTTCAACCCAATCATACAGACGCCATCATGCAAATGATCACACAAAAAAAACCATACATGCAAAAGACATACTGTCATGTACAGGGCGTGGAAATGATGCAACTGAAGTTGAGGGGGTGGGATCAGATGCTGGGTTTTTTTTCTTTTTTTTGAGACAGTGTCTCATTCTGTCATCCAGGCTGGAGTGCAGTGGTGCCATCTCAGCTCAGTGTAACCTCTGCCTCCCTGGTTCAAGTGATTCCCCTGCCTCAGCCTCCTGAGTAGCTGGGATTAGAGCCACACACCACCATGCCCAGCAAATTTTGTATTTTTAGTAGAAATGGGGTTTCATCATGTTGGCCAGGCTGGCCTCGAACTTCTGACCTCAAGTGATCCACCCACCTCGGTCTCCCAAAGTGTTGGGATTACAGGTGTGAGCCACCATGCCCAGCAAATATTGAGAGTCTTGAGTTCTAGGGAATCAGGGACAAAGGCAGTGGGAGAAAAGACAGGAGGCCAGACACAAGGGAAGCAGAGATGTGGAAGGAGAAAGAAGGAGAGACAAGGAGAAGAGACAGCTGGAGGAAGAGATACCCAGGTCAGAGACACAAAAGGAGCAAGAACCCAGGCACAGAGGGGGTTCTCGAGGCTGAGACAAGGGACAGAGAGCAAAGAGAAGGGACGGGGGGAGACTAAGGAAGTGGGACAGAGGGAGTGGATGGGGTGGGTGGTGTGTCCATGGGCCTGTGTCTGCATGGCTGTGTGCCTTAGGGAGAATCTCCCAGTGATTCTGGGCAAGCAAAATCAATGTCCTGTAGCCAGATCCAGCCCAGGAGGACACCCAGTTCTCTACCGGACTTTACACACGTGTCCCTTGTAAGGGATCTTGAATGTGTATCCACTTGTGCCTAACATAGCACACAGCAGGTGGATGGAGATTTCAAACAAGCTCCCTAGAGTTTCTCTATGGGTCTAGGTCCATGTGTCCACGTCCGTGTGTCCGTGTGTGCCTGCTTGCAGCCCTGCTGTCTAAGACCCCATGGGAGGCTGTTTCTGCAAACAGGTCCATCTCTGCCTGTGCCTTCATCTCTATAGACACACCTGGGCCTGTTCATGTTCATTATGGTCCACATGGAGCTAGATCAGTGTCCAGACGTGTTTCCTTGTGTATCTCCGTGCGCTCTCATCTGCAGGTCTGCACACACATGCTCAGGAGAGTGTGTTTACGACATGCGTTTATCTGTCTAGAAAGCCTATAGCAGTGGGAGGAATTGGCAAACTCTGCAAAGGGCTAAGAGGAGGTAACTCTGTCTTTGTGGACCACATGGTTTCTGTCCCAGTACTCCACATCTGCTGTGCAGAAGCAGCCACAGAAATGACTGGGTGGGCTGTGTCTCAAACAAACTTTTTTTTTTTTTTTTTTGGAGATGGATTCTCACTGTTGCCCAGGCTGAGGTGTGGTGGTGGCGTGATCTCGGCTCACTGCAACCTCCTTCGCCTGGGTTCAAGCAATTCTCCTGCCTCAACCTCCTGAGTGGCTAAGATTACAGGTGTGTGCCACCACACCCAGCTAATTTTTGTATTTTTAGTAGAGACAGGGTTTTGCCATAGTGGTCACGCTGGTCTTGGAACTCCTGACCTTAGGTGATCTGTCTGCCTCAGCCTCCCAAAGTGCTGGGATTACAGGTGTGAGCCACCCTGCCTGGCTCAATAAAGCTTTATTTACAAAATCAAACAGAGGGCCAGATTCAGCCTGTGGGTCATAGTTTGCCCACCCCTGGCCTACAAGATTGTAAGCATGCATGCAGCTATCACACATGTCTATTTGGGTATACACACTTCTGGGTGTGGAATTTTTTTTTTTTTTTTTTGAGACAGAGTCTCGCTCTTTTGCCTAGGCTGGAGTGAAGTGGCATGATCTTGGCTCACTGCAACCTCCGGCCCCTGGGTTCAAGCGATTCTCCTGCCTCAGCCTCCTGAGTAGCTGGAATTACAGGCACTTGCTACCATGCCCAGCTAATTTTTGTATTTTTAATAGAGATGGGGTTTCACTATGTGGCAAGGTGGGTCTCAAACTCCTGACCTAAAGTGATCCTCCCACCTTGGCCTCCCAAAGTGCTGGGATTATAGGCGTGAGCCACTGTGCCCGGCCAAAATTTTAAGTTGTGCCCGCCTCTCATGTACACCCATAAAGGTAGCAGGCCTGGCTTAACCGGGTCACAGAGCTGTGGCATCCCTTCTACATGTGTGCACATCCCTGCATGTTTTAGGGAACGTCTAGGGCAACTAGGACAGACTGGCATGCACAGACAAATGACCTCTTTCACTAACACACGTGTTCACCTGTGCTCATGTACCTGGCTGTATGTACACTTGTCCATGTGCCTTACCTGTCCCTGAGGGAATGCATGTGCATGTGTAGCTGGTGTGCACGCATATGCGTGTTGCATTTCACCTGCATGTTCCCTGATGTGCGTGTGAACATGGGCACCTATCCCTCGAGTGTACATCTACTTGGGCTTAACACAACATGCCAGCAGGTGGATGTAGTTTTTTTTTTAAGATGGAGTCTCGCTCTGTCGCCCAAGCTGGAGTGCAATGGCGTGACCTCGGCTCCCTGCAACCTCTGCCTCCCGGGTTCAAGCAATTCTCCTGTCTCAGACTCTGGAGTAGTTGGGATTACAGGCACCCACCACCACGTCCAGCTCATTTTTTGTTATTTTAAGTAGAGACAGGTTTCACCATGTCGGCCAGGCTGGTCTCAAACTCCTGACCTCAGGTGATCTGCCTGCCTCGGCCTCCTAAAGTGTGGGATTATAGGCACGAGCCACTGCACCCAGCCAGGATGTAGATTTCAACCGCACATGTTGCCGTCCATGAACACATCCGCATATCATCTTGTGCACGTGACTCTGTGTGTGTGTGTGTGTGTGTGTGTGTGTGTGTGTGTGTGTGTGTGTGTGTGTCTGCACCCCTGCATAGGTGGCTTGGGCATGTGTCCTGTCACAGAGCCCGTCTGTTTGTGCCCGTGTGTGTGCATGCGTGTGGTGCAGGAGGGGCTTGCATGTGTGGGCAGCATGGGCAGCCACTTGCCTGGCAGGTTGTTGATGTAGCCGCCATCCATGAGCAGGTGCCCGTCCTTAGGGTCGCACAGCGGGGGCAGGTAGCCCGACAGTGTCATGCTGGCGCGCACATACCGCCACAGGGAGCCTGCGCGGTGGGACACACAGACACAGACACGCACAGACACGCTCAGACATGCCAGAAGCCCGGCCAGCCCGGTGGACTCGCTGACCTGGGACGTTGTTAACGTAGCACCCATCCACCAGCAAGTGCCCGTCCTTGGGGTCGCACAGTGGGGGCAGGTAGGGGCAGTAGGAGGCACTGGCCCGGACGTAACGCCACACGCAGCCTGTGGGGACGGCGTGAGGGTGGTAAGGCGCCCGACAAGCCTTCCTGCGCCCCTCCCCCGAGGACCGACGTACCTGGGGTCTCCGGGGCATTAGTGGGTGGCAGTTAGTGGTCGGTGATCGGGCCGGGGTGGACGGTCACTCGTGTTAACAACGTCCCAGATGCTCAGCGGCCCTCCCGGAAGCATCCCCCCAACCCCACGTGACGTCAGCGGTTGCTGCGGGCTAGGCGGGGACACCCACCATCTTTGTGGACTCGCATGGCTGAGGCGGTGATATCTGTGGTCACGTTGAAGTACGGCAGCCACAGGTCCTGTGAGGAGAGGGACCGAGGTAGAGGAGGAATAGGGGAATCCTTCCGGGAGGGGTGGGCAGGGCACGGGATGGGGTGGGCATACTTCAATCTGCTTATCCTGGAAGACCCGGTGGATGCTGCGGTTAAAGGCAGAGCCAGTGAACATGGAGGTGACTGGGTACGTGAGATCCAACACTGGTTCCAGCACCGAAGTCATGCTCTGGGGACAAGGGGGGCAGACAGGGTCAAACAGAGGTCACATGGGGTCAGATAGGGTTTCCCAATAGAGGGTAAGCAAGGACCACTTAGGGGCCTGGCGCGGTGGCTCACGTCACGAATCCCACCACTTTGAGAGGCTGAGGTGGGCAGATCACTTGAGGCCAGGAGTTCGAGAGCAGCCTAGCCAACATGGTAAAACCCCATATCTACTAAAATACAAAAAAAATTTGTTGGGCTGGTGGGGCATGCCTGTAGTCCCAGCTACTTGGAAGGCTGAGGCAGGAGAATCACTTGAACCTAGAAGGTGGAGACTGCAGTGAGCTGAGATCGCATCATTGCCCTCCAGCCTGGGCCACAGAGCAAGACTCCATCTCAAACAAACAAAGAAACAAACAAACAAAAAAGGAGCACTTAGGGATGATGTGGTCACCAAGGGCCCTGGGTGCTCTAGCTGGGGGTTATGGGTTAGGGTCACTGGAGAGAAGATCCCAGAGTGGTCACCCAGAGTCCTAGATGCGTATCTAAAAAGTCCAGACAGGTGGGGTTCACAGATTCAATCAGGAAGGGTCACCCTAAGCCTGGAGGCCCCCCATGGGATCAGGTTAGGGTGGAGCCACAGGTTTTATGGTGCTGCTGGGGTGCCATAACCCCTCCTCCCAACACACACCTTGGCCCACTCCCGGGCCCGCTGCTTTGTGCGGCTGGCGCTGCGCTCCTCCGCGTACAGGGCCCCGATGAAAGAGCCAATGGACGTGCCGCCCACCAGGTCCACGGGAACCCCCGCCTCCTCTAATGCCTTCAGCACCCCAATGTGGGAGCAGCCCCTGCCGGGAAAACGGGCCCAGTAACCCTCTAGGCCCCACTCGCAGGAGCTCCTCTGCCCCTATCTCCTTCCACCTCCCACACAGCTAAGGAACAAAAGGCCGGCCCGCACTCACAGGATCTCTCCCGGGGAAGAAGCTCCACCCTCGGATACCCAGGCCCCGCCCCCAGAGAGGAAGCCCCGCCCCTCACCTGGCCCCGCCCCCGCCCAGCACGAGGGCAATGGTGTTCCCTGTGAGCACCCTCGCCAAGCGGGAGAAGTCACTGTGCCGGTCCGCGCGCCTGGAGAAAACCTTCTCGTAGAGCTCATGCTGGGATGGGGGAGAGAGCCGCGACCCAGGAGCATGAAGGCGGGGTCCGGTAGATACCCCCGGGACACCCTTACCTTTGAACCTGTCCCCAGATCTCCCAGGCCCCGCCCCAATATCACAAACCACGCCCAGTAGCCATTCCCCTGGAAAGTGGGGGCTGGCCCACTCCTCACCAGCTTGGCGGGGCTGCGGCGCGAGAAGAGGCGGCGTGGACAGCGCAGGTGCAGGTGCCCAGAGCACCAGCTGCGCATATTGAGCCACTCCACGGTGCGCATGGGGCCCGCGCCCTCCTCTCGGTGCAGCAGGACGAGCTGCTTGAGGGCACGCACGGCTGTGTTCTCCAACATCTGCTCCAGCTGCATAAGATGGACAGCGGAGGTCACCAGCTGCCCCGCCACCACCTAGCCACACCTGGGTCCTGAGCGCCTACTCCCATGGCCAGGGTACACGTGGCTTGGTGTAGGCACGGGAGGGCAAGGGACGGGGCCCGAGGTGAGTGAGAGGGGGCACAGCCTCCTGACCTGGCCAAGGGTGGGCTCCTGGTCCCCCAGGCCCACGATGAGGATGCAGTCCGCTTGGCGCAGGCAGCGCACGGTCCAGGGCGTCAGTGAGGCGTCCGTCTGGTAGAGTACGATGCGATGTGCATCCTCCTCCTGGGCCAACCACCCTGATAGCCGGAACTCTTGGATGCTGGGGTGGGATGGGGGCAGCGTCATCCTGGGGCTGGCCTGGGGTTGTATGCTCCCCGAGACCACATAGCTCCATTGCTGGGAGGAGCTTAGACACCCAAACCCCTACGATGGAAGTCCGTGCCCCGGTGGGCAGATTCACACCACTGCGAATCTCCCCACTGACCTATGGGTAGGATGCATATTCCGCGGTTGGAAGATGAGAACTTGAATCTAGGTCTGAAAGAATTTGAGGCTCCAAGCCCTCCCATCACCCTCCCCACTCCCTTCCTCGACACATACCTATCCAGTGCGGAGGCCCCCAGGCGTGCCCGGATGATATCACTGTTAAGGAGTAGTGTGGGACCTAGAAGTAGGTGAGAAGGAAGGTTGGAAACCATGCTCCACAAGGCAGGGGCCTAACTCAGAAGAGAATATCCATTACCCCGCCCCTGTGACCCTGTTCCCCACTAACCCCCACCCGACCTACCCAAACATTTCTCACTCACTAATGTCCCCCCCATGGCCAGCCCCTACCCATGCCCCTCACCCCACTGACCGATGGCCTGCAGGGCGTGCTGCAGCTCCAGTGTGAAGGCCACCATTGGCACCTCAGCACACACAGGCAGGACTGCCACTGTTGCCAGGTTGCTGGCCGGGTTGGTGAGTTCCGAGTGTGGGGGGACACCCAGCCCGGAGCCTGCTGAGAACCCAATTGATGAGATCTGTGGTGCGAACCTGTGTCTGGAGAAACGAACCCTCCTCCTCCTCTTCTTCCTCTTCCTCTGCATCTGAAATTCCTGCCCCTCTGCTCCCAAACTGCAGCCCCCAGCTGCCCAAAGTCTTGACTCTACCATACTGAAACCATAGCTCTAGTCCTGGACCCTCAGCCTCAACCACTGTCCCCCCTTCGGTTAAAACTTGGTCATCCACCCTCCACATGGGGCCCTAATCACCTCAGTGGGATCCATTACACAACTCTACAACCATTCAGATTCACTGTGCTTGGGAGATCAATTGGCCAGCGTCCCCACCCCATTCTGGCCTTGGTTCCTCTGTCTAGCGGAGGGACCTGAACACAAAACGAGGTAGAAATAAAGCTACTTTTAGCCTGGCCAACATGGAGAAACCCCACTCTACTAAAAATATAAAACAATTAGCAAGGCATGGTGGTGTATGCCTAGAATCCCAGCTACCTGGGAGGCTGAGGCAGGAGAATCACTTGAACCCAGGAGGCGGAAGTTGCAGTGAGCTGTGCCACTGCACTCCAGCCTGGGTGACAGACTGAGACCCTGTCCTTTGTCTAAGAAAAAACCAAAAGGAAAGAAAAGAAGCTCCTTTTTTTTTTTTTTTTTTTTTTTAAAGATGGGATTTCACCATGTTGGTCAGGCTGGTCTTGAACCCCTGACCTCAGGTGATCCGCCCACCTTGGCCTCCAAAGTGCTTGGATTACAGGCATGAGCCACCATGCCCGGCCGTAAAGCTACGTTTGACCCATTTGTTGCTTCCCAGCTTCTCCACCAACAGCCCAGACCAAGCTGTTGTCAACTCCCATATCTTGCCTAGACCTCTCGCTGCCTTCTCACTGGTGGAATCCCTCCACCCCTATACCAATCTAAATGAGCTCAAATGCCTGTCCACAGCCCCTAGGCCCTATGCGACTTACCCCTCAGCCCCCCTCCATCTCTCCCCTTGATCACTTTCCTCCTCTCAGTGCTTCAATACCACCAGTCACCAATGCAGCACCTCTGCTTTCTGTTCCATGTCTGGCCCTCTCTCATTTGTCAAGTCTCAGCTCACTGTCCTTAGAAAAGCGTCTTTCTCCCTCCCTCCCACCCTCCCTCTGCCAGTCACATGCCATCATGACCTTCTTTTGTCTTCCAGGTATTGTATTTGTTGTTTATCTGTAATTTCTTTCTTTCTTTCTTTTTTTTCTTTTTTGAGATGGAGTTTTGCTCTTGTTGCCCAGGCTGGAGTGCAGTGGCACAGTCTCGGCTCACTGGAACCTCCACCTCCTGGGCTCAAGCAATTCTCCTGCCTCAGTCTCTCAAGTGGCTGGGATTACAGGCACCCGCCACTAGGCCTAGCTAATTTTTGTACTTTTATATATTTATTTTCTTGTTTTTATTTTTTAAGAGATAGAGGTTCAACACATTGGTCAGGCTGGTCTCAAACTCCTGACCTCAGGTGATTCACCTACTTCAGCCTCCCAAAGTGTTGGGATTACAGGCATGAGCCACTGCACCCAGCCTCTGTAACTTCTTAATGATGCCTTTTCTGCCACTACTGCCCTGCCCCTGCCTTGGGGGATCTGGGGGTCAGGGCCAATTGGGTAGTGCCCCTGGGGGAAAAAGGGGTATCTAGGTTGCTAGGCTGGCCCAGAATCTGTCCACCACAATGTAGAAACTCAGGCCCACATTTCAGCAGGCCTCCAACCCCACTGCACTCCACATTCTATTCTAGCTCACTGAAACCAGAGGCTGAGATGGGGGGCTACACCTCCCAGCATGCCTGTAACTTCAGAAGGCAAGGTGCCCAGGATCCTAAACAATAATCCATGGACTATTTTCCGTCACGGTATGGGGAGTTTATTTTTTCTGAAAGAGGGTCTAGCTCTGTCCTCCAGGCTGGAGTGCAGTGAGACAATCAGGGCTCACTGCAGCTTCTACCTTCTGGGCTCAATCAATCAATCTTCCTGCCTCAGCCTGCTGAGTAGCTGAGACTACCGGCACGTGCCACCACACTCATCTAATGTTTGAAACTTTTGTAGAGACGGGGGTCCCACTATGTTGCCCAGGCTGGTTTCGAACTCAGTATCCTGGGCTCAAGCCATCCTCCTGCCTCAGCCTCCCAAAGTGCTGGGATTACGAACAAGAGCCACCACGCCTGGCCCTGCCATCATATTCTGATCCAGGACTCCCTTTTTCACTACGTCTAGGCCGTGGACTTCCCAGCAAGCCCTGACTCCCGGACAGACTCCACCACCAAAGATTCCGTCCCCGGCACCACTAATTCACTTTCGAGCCCCTAACTAGCAAGCCCGGGTTCAAGAACTCCGTTTCCCAGCATGCTCAGGAACACGAACTTCAATCCCCAGCATGTACTGCACCACGGTCCTACTTCCGGTTCGAAACCACCTAGGGCAGGATTTCTTCACGGAACTCCGTCTCCCAGCATACCTCAGGAAAAAAAGGCTTCCCTCCCAGCATGCTCTGGGCACGGGACTACATCTCCCAGCATGCCCTGGGCCGGCTGGCTCTCACCTGGGAAGGGTCCTTGCAGCTGCTGCAAATTCCCTAGAATTTTCTGACTCAGCAGGTGGATGAGGCGGGTCACGACCTGCGGGCGTTGGAGACCGGCATTTCAGTGACACCCGGGAAGCTGCTGTCCGAGTCCCACCTCTCCCTCTTCTGCCGGGGCTCCTGGGTCCCACCCCAAAGAGCCCCTCCCTCGGCCTCGCCCTCCCGAAGCCCCTCCCACAAACTAGGCCCGCCCCCCGTCCCGCCTCCGCCCCCTGGCCCACCCACAACGGGCCCACCTGCGGGTACCGACGTTTAATGTGACCCAAGGTGCCCTCGGGGAGCTTGGCCAGCTCCGTGTCGCGCACTGCGTGCACCGTCGTGGCTCGCGGCTGCCGGGTCAACGCTTCCACCTGGGGGGCCGCGTGCATGACTGGGGCTGCTTGGGCGGGGAATGGGGAGGCAGAAGATGGGTGGAGAGGGGGCCATACCGCCCCACCTAGGGTTCCTCTGTAATGGCGGTGCAGGGAAGCAAGCCTCGCTCGCGACCCATTAGCACTCCAGGGAGCGGGAGAAGGCAGGGATCCAAGACAGGCGGGGTCCCCTTTTCCAACGGAATGAAGTCTGGGGAGGGAGTGGACTGGGTGACCTCAGAGTTCAGGAGTTGGATTCACTACTCCCTGGATTACGTTGTGGGGGGTCTGGCCTGGAAGAGGCCAGAGGTCAGTGGGTGGGGGTGGGTGGGGCCGCGCTCACCACGCCAATGAGGTCGCCGCGGCCATACTCGCCCACCAGCTCCTTCTTGCCACTGCCTCGCTGGATCACGCTACGCAGCCGCCCGTTGAGCACGATGTAGGTGCAGTCGGAGCGGTCCCCCTGCCTGGGTGGGCGTGGCAGTCAGCAAGGTTTTACCACGCCTCGGTCCCCACCCCTAGGCAGAGCCTGAGCTGCGCGGTAGAAGCTGCACCTGTACAGAGCACGTCCCGCCTCCACCGCCGTCCAGTCTATGGCGAAGTCCATCTGGCGCACGAAGGGCGACATCCTGGCTGCCACCGTGTGCGCCGCGCTCAGCACCACACTGGGCTGTGCCCGCATGATTCTGCAGGAGAAAGGAGGAGGTGTATGGGCCGGACCGGGGGTTCCCTGGAGCACCCCAGGAGTGGAGAAAATGGGTGATAACTTGGGATGAAAGAGGAAGGCCTCAAAATTGTCCCACACGGGTGCTGGAAGGCCAGCTCTGGGGGCTCCCTTCTGCTCTTTCAGGAGTGGGGTTGAGGGACAGGGTCCTGGACATTGCCACAAGTTGGGGTTCTTGGAGTGCCACCCGCACCCCACCCTCGGGCCCAGTCATACTCATAGAAGTCGGACTTGGAGATCCGCAGGAAAGTGCAGTCACGCTGGGCTCGCAGTGTGAAGATGAGAGGTTCGCCAGTAAGCACCGCCAGCTGCCCCACCAGCTCCCCGGGCTGCGCCACGAACAAGCATACATCTTCTGCCTTGTCGATCATGCGCTGGTACACGTGCAGGCAGCCCCAGAGCACGAAGTGCAGGCTCACGTCCTGTGTGGGGAGGGGCCATAATGAACACTGAACCCCGACAGCGTGGACCCCACCCCAGCTCGGGTCAACGTGCCCCACAGGAAGAAATTAAAGGAAGGAAGGGTTAAGAAAAATATGGGACGGGCCAGTGGCTCATGCCTGTAATGCCAGCACTTCAGGAATCTGAGGCAGGCGGATCACTTGAGGTCAGGAGTTCGAGACCAGCATAACCAATATGGTGAAACGCCGTCTCTACTAAAAATATAAAAATTAGCTGGGCGTGGTGGCATGTGCCTGGAGTCCCAGCTACTCGGGAGGTGGAGACAGGAGAATTGCTTGAACCTGCAAGGCAGAAGTTGCAGTAAGCCAAGATGGTAACACTGCACTCCAGCCTGGGCATCATAAGGAAACTTCTGCTTAAAAAAAAAAAAAGCAGAGTTAGCTTATAACCCAGCAATTTAACTCCTAGGTATATACCCAAGAGAAATGAAAACATATGTCCAAGTACTTTGGGAGGCCAACACAGGAGGATTACTTGAGCCCAGGAATTCAAGACCAGCCTGGGCAACACAGTGAGACCCAACCTTAAAAAAAAAAAAAAAAGAGACCAGGCGAGGTGGCTCATGCCTGGAATCCCAGCACTTTGGGAGGCCGAGGCAGGCGGATCACAAGGTTGGGAGATTGAGACCATCCTGGCTAACATAGTGAAACCTCGTCTCTACTAAAAATACAAAAATTAGCTGGGCGTGGTGGTAGGCACTTGTAATCCCAGACACTTGGGAGGCTGAGGCAGGAGAATCACATGAACTCGGGAGGTGGAGTTTGCAGTGAACAGAGCTAGCACCATTGCACTCCAGCCTGGGCAAACAGACTGTCTCAAAAAATAAAATAAAATGAAATGAAATAAAATAAAACAGATCGTGGTAATGGCTACTAAAAAGCATATATACTTTTTTTTTTTTTTTTTTTTTAAGACAGGGCGCACTGCAGCCTCAACCTCCTGGGCTCAAGTGATTCTCCTGCCTTAGCTTTCCATGTAGCTGGGACCACAGGTATGGCTAATTTTTGTTTGTTTTTTTGTAGAGACTCGGTTTCTCCATGTTGCCCAGACTGGTCTCGAACTCCTGGACTCAAGAGATCCTTCCCACCTCACCCTCCCAAAGTGCTGTGATTACAGGCGTGAGCCACTGTGCCCGACCTAAAATACATACTTTAAATAGGGGAATTATATAGTACACAAATTATAGCTCAATAAAACTATTACACCCCCCAAAAAAATATTGTTCTACTTGAGGCCCACTGACTTCCTTTTTTATTTCTTAGAGATCAACTTCTTTCTTCTGACCACATGCCATTTGTACAAGCTCTTCCCTCTGCTGAGAATGACCTTTCCTCTCGCTGTACCGTTTGTTCCTCCCCCTCCTTTCTTCTTAGGTCATGCCCTCAAAAGTGCCACCCTGTCTAAGCCAGACTTTGTAGTGCCAAGATCATCTCCTTTGTAGTGCTAAGCACTTATGATTGTACAAGGCTTGGTGTAATCCTTCGAGAACACTGTGGGCTGCCCAAGGGCAGGGACCACTGAGGGTTTGTCCTGCTTTTTTTTTTTTGAGGCAGAGTCTCACTCTGTTGCCCAGGCTGGAGTGCAGTGGCACAATCTCGGCTCACTCCAACCTCTGTCTCCAGGGTTCAAGAGATTCTCCTGCCTTAGTCTCTCAAGTAGCTGGAACTACAGGCACCCGCCACCACGCCTGGCTAATTTTTGTATTTTTAGCAGAGATGGGGTTTCACTGTGTTGGCCAGGCTGGCCTGGAACTCCTGACCTCAGGTGATCCGCCCACCTCAGCCTCCCAAAGTGCTGAGATTACAGGCATGAGCCACCGTGCCCAGCCCTTTTTCTGCCTCCTGTCCAGCCCGCAGCACAGGGTCCAGGATGGAGCAAATGCTGGGTAAACACATTTCTTTAATCTTTGGGTAGCCTGACCAGCCAGACATCTGTCTGTTCCTTATTTATAAAGGGGTCCTGTCCACCCCTTTATAAATAAGGAACTGAAACCGCCCAGAAATGGAGAGATGCCTTCTTTATCCACCACACCTACCTGTCTGGGACCCAATGAAGTTCCACCCCCTAAAACCCTGCAGGGACCCCTGGGTGAAGTGCCAGTCCCAGGAGATATAAACACATGGTGGAACCTTCTAAGACAGAATTTCTATTTTTTTTTTTTACTTTTTTTTTTTTTTTTTTTAAAAGATAGGGTTTCACCATGATGGCCAGGCTGGTCTTGAACTCCTGACCTCAGGTGATCCACCCACCTCGGCCTCCCAAAGTGCTAGGATTACAGGTGTGAGCCACCATACCCGGCCGACAGAATTTCTAGACTGTGGCTGGGTGGGGTGGCCCACACCTGTAATCCCAGCACTTTGGGAGGCTAAGGAGGGCAGATCACTTGAGGCCAGGAGTTTGAGACCAGCCTGGGCAACATGGCGAAACACTGTCTCTACTAAAAATACAAAACTTAGCCAGGCATAGTGGCACATGCCTGTAGTCCCAGCTGCTAGGGAGGCTGAGGTGGGAGAATCGCTTGAATCCAGTAGGCAGAGGTTGCAGTGAGCCGAGATCACACTACTGCACTCCAGCCTGGGTGACAGAGAGACATTGTCTCAAAAAAAAAAAAAAAAGTTTCAAGGAGAAGCGCATCAGAGTAGGGGCTCCCTACCAAAAGTCCTGACAACCCCAAGAAGCTCTGCAGGGCTGCAGACCAGCCTGGTACATTGACAGGCCAGGGCTGGGTTGTACCCAACAGTCTCCCAGATAAGCAGGGCTCAGGGACCCCAAAGAAGCCACAAGGTGACCTAACTTCCTCAGCTGTATCAAGAACAGCTGGCAAAAGCCTCAACTTCCTCTCCAGAAAAGAGCCCATTCCTGCCATGTGCAGCTGAAGGGGACAGCAGAGTCACTGGGTCAACTGACACAGCAACACCCTAGCTGGCTAACAGTGCAACCACAGCTTCCACCCCAACCCTGGCCCCAGCTTCTCTCCCCGAAGCCTTGGGTGCTGTTGGGGTCCCAGTACCGAGGACAGCTCATGGTCACCTCAGGTCCCCCCCTCACTGTAAGCTGCTGCTAAACTCCCTCCCTGGGTGTCTGTCACTCTTGCAAACCTCACACTGTGGATAATCTAGACCGGATCATTCCGGCATGCTGCTCTGTACATTTCAGCATTCCTGGTCTCTACCACCGGCTGTCAGGAACAGCACCCTGTGAAGTCTTGACAATCAAACCTGTCTCAGTAGGCCAGATGCAGCTTCTCACTCCTGTAATCCCAGATCTTTGGGAGGCTGAGGCAGGTGGATCACCTGAGGTCAGGAGTTCAAAACCAGCCTGGCCAACATGGTGAAACCCCATCTCTACTAAAAATACAAAAATTAGCTGGGCTCTTTTCTGGAGAGGAAGTCGAGGCTTTTGCCAGCTGTTCTCGGTACAGCTGAGTTGCGACTCTGTAACCCCAGCTACTAAGGAGGCTGAGGCAGGAGAACTCCTTGAGCCCAGGAGGCGGAGGTTGCAGTGAGCTGAGATCATGCCAGTGCACTCCACTGTGGGCAACAAGAGCAAGACTTTGTTTCAAAACAAAAAGTCCCGTTGGGGTTCTGCGAACTGGGTGTCTCCTCTTTATTGCCCCATGCCACTGATAAGGAAGCAGAGAACTTGCTAGATCATCCATCATCTGCCACACTTTGGGGGCAGAGTGTGGGTTTCCACTTTCCTCCTCTTCCTCCTACCCTGGGGTTTCCTGACTTTCAGCTGGTGGTCGGGTCACTAACCCTTGACAGGTCTCAGTTTCCCCATATGGACAGTGGACAGACTGGTGGACAGACAGTGGACAGACTGGTGCGTCTTCCTACACATCCTGGGTGCTGCCAGGAGGCCCTGAAACCCCGCCCCCAGGGCTGGTTCATGGCCTTCTGGGGCCAGATGGCGATTTGTAGCCATTTATTGAGCCTTCAGCCCGGCAGGGGTCAGGGTGAGAAGCAGACACGCTAGTGAATACTGCAGGATCAGAAGTTCAGAAAACAGAATGACAGGAAGAACCAGGGCAGGCAGGAGAGCTCTAGGAGTTGGGGTCCTAGGGCCAAACGTTCAGGAGTCACAGGTGAAGGGTTGACAGGTCCAGAGGACATGGGTAGGGTTAGGGGTGGGGGTCATAGGATGCAAGTGTTACAGGTTGGAAATGATAGGATGAGAGGGGTCTGCTTCTACGGGGAAAGGTGCAGGTCTTACAATCACAGGGCAGGGATCAGAGGTCACAGAAGTCAAAGGGAACAATCTCAGGTGGCTTGGTTAGAGGTCAGGGGTCAGCCTTACCTGGTCCCCCTGGCGGGCAATGATAGTGCCGGCTTTGGCATGGTGCAGCAAGACTCGGCTGTTCAGGAGGGAGGGGTCCTGGGGAGGGAAGAAGGGGGGTAGAGATGGGCACAGCCAGGCTCCCTTGCGCCCCATGCCCAGCTCCCCTCTGCCACCCACCTCGATCCGCATCAGCTTGGCCAGCTCCCTCTTTGCCGCCTCAAAGATGCTGCTGGTCTGGCGGCCCTGGTAGGGCCCAAAGGGGCAGCCACCGGTGGCCGATTCATCCTCACAGTAGCTGTATTCGCAGGCACCCGCCGGCTGCTCACGCGGCTCCTGAGTGGGGGTCTGAGTGGGACAAGCTTGTGACCTCCTGCTGCTCCTTCCTGGCCACCTTCCCCCAGCAGGCTCCACCACTGACCAGGGTCCCAGGCCTTACCCGAGCGGGAGCTGCCTGGGATCCCCCAGAGGCCTCTTCCTGCAGGGACACGGAGATCCGGCCACGCTCATAGGCCATGTCGAAGTCAGAGCGGGGACCGCCCTGCAAGCCTGCAGGTGGGCAGGGGGCAACAAAAGCCATAAAGACGAGAGTAAGATTTTTAAAAAATGAGCCAGGTGTGGTGGTGCAGGCCTGTTGTTCCAGCTATTTGGGAGGCTGGGGCTGGAGGATCACTTGAGCACAAGAGTTCAAAGAGTTCAAGGCTGCAATGAGCTATGATGGCACCACTGCACTCCAGTCAGGGAGACAGGTCTCAAAAGAAAAGAAAAAATGCAAGACAAGTAAAGAAAAGAGAAAAGAAAAAGATGAGCATGACCACAGTTGCAGTCTGAGACCAATGGATACCAATGTGCCATAGGCCACCTGCTATAGCAGACATAACTAATTGATACCTGCACTCTCCCTCTGAATCCTGCTCAATACAGATGGGAAAAGCACGATCTCCCTAAGTGTCTACAAAAAAGTGCCCGAGGAAGTACTGGCAGTATTCCCATCTTGCAGATAAAAAAAATCAAGATGGGCATGTAGTGGCAACTGGATTCAAACCTGGAAGCTCCATGGCCCTCCCCCCAGACCCAGTGCTCCAAACCTGAGATGTCCCCTGGCATGGAGATGCAGCGGCTCAGCAGAGGGGCCGAGGGGGTTTCCAGGGATGTGGGCTTCACAGGGTCCCCTGGGGGAGACACGTGTTCAGGCTCCTGCCCCTCAGAGCCACTGGGCAGCTTAGCAGGTTGGGAGATAAGGAGACACTGGGGACTAGTTAAAGCAATTCCAATGCGTCCTTGGGGTTGAGGCCAGAGCTTCCAGGGCACCAGAGAGGAGTCAGACCTGGATACCCAGCTATGGGGTCCCTGGAGGGCTAGACAGGGTCAGGATGAATCTCTGCAGAACTGAAAAAGGGGTTGGGCGCTGAGATGGGGCTTCCTGGGAGATTGGGCTCTGTCAGCCCCAGGTCCCTGGGTACCTATAGGTCCAGGCAGTGGAGCCCCGGCGGGGTCAGGTGGCCGGCCAGGGGTCTCCCTGGGCTCATCTGTAGCTGAGGTGCTGACCATCCGCTTGGAGCCCCGCACAGGGCTGGTGCGCGTTGGGAGGCCGGGGCTGGGGAACAGGCGCAGGGGCTGGATCTCCTGAGGACAGAGAACGGCTTGTGGCCTGTCCTGGGAGCCCCATCCTAACCTCACCCCCATCCCCCCATGCTCACTCCCCACCACCCACTCACGTGGCTGAAGAGCTCATTGGTCAGACCCAGGTAGTTGTGCAGCGCCAGGAAGGTGACTCGCTGCAGCCGCACCATGATGATCTGAGGGTTTGAGGGGCGTGGCCATTAGATGGGGCGGGGTCAGGGGCAGGGCCAGATGGTGGGCCAGGCTAGTTCACAGCATGAGGGGTGGGGATGGGAACCAGGGAGAGATCCACAATCTGGGGAAATGGGGCGAGGCAGTTAAGGGAGGAGTCAGCAGCAGCGGATATCTGGCTGCTCTGGGCAGATTACCACAGCTCCAGTGCCTGATGGCTGCTGGGCCCCGGCTCAATGAAGCCTGGAATGGGTGGGGGCCAGCGTGGGGTCCCTGGGTGGGTGACAGGAGGCGAAGGCCGGCTGACCTGCACAACCCGCACCAAGCTCTCCGGGTACTTGGTGAAGACAGCGGAGAACGCCTCCACCGGCAGGCGCAGTACCGTGGAGTCCCGGGCCGCGCGGGCAGACACGGTCCGCTGGGGATGCTGGTGACCCTGGGTGGGGGGGCCGTGAAGAGAGACCAGGCCAGGGGCTGAGTCCCCCTCGCTGGTCCCCCAATCCTTCCCAGCGCCAGTCCAATGAGAGGCTATCCGCAGCACCAGGGATGAATCAGAGAATGGGGACCCGGTGATTTCCTTCAATCCAGTCCCTTGGGTAGGTCCTTGTACCGCCTGACTCCGCCCCATCCCCTCGAGCCGGGCTGCCCCAGGAACTGGTCACTCACGGTGATGACATCCAGGATGCTGAGAAGGCTGTTGACGCTGTCCCCGGGAACCACTTCCTTCACCACACACTCCTTCCCGTCCTGAGACCCAGGGGACCATGGACCCTCAGTGGCCTTGCCCTGCTGACTAGCATTTCACCCCTCACCCATCCCTATGATCACTGACACCTCCCATCCCTTCCCAGGGGAACCTGCCAAGGCTTCCAGCAAACAGGTATCTCCCATCATTCAATACCTGTATCTACTGAGCAACCCTGCAGACCACCCCAAACGTCCTTGGTCACCCTTTCCCCTGACTCCCGATGATACATCTCCGATGATGCATCTACAGACCAACACCTTCGGCCCATCCCTACCAGTACCACCCATCCTCCTGCAGCAGTCCCTGGGGCGGCCCACTCACAGGCCCTGGAAGACAGAGTTCCAGCAGCCCGTCCTGCACCACGTAGATGCTGGCGTCCGGCTGGCCCGGCCGGAAGACATAGTCACCCTGGCCCAGCCGCTGGAAGACCATGTGGCGGCAGAGCTCCAGAAAGAGCGGCTTCTCAAAGTGGCCCAGCACCCTGTTGGACAGACAGTGGGGGACAGAGGCAGGTCAGGGCGACCCCAGGTCTGCAGCCCTCCACCCCTGCCCGGACACTGACCGGACATTCTTGAGCATATAAAGCACTTCGGAGGGCAGATGGGAGTTAGCCAGGTCACCCTCGGTCAGGTCGGCCTCCAGAACTGCAGGCGGGGGTTCTTTCCGCTGCAGCGTGGGTGTCTCTTTCTGGATGCGCAGAATCCTGGTGGGAGGAGGGGTGTGGGGGATGAGGGGAACAGGGAGAAGGCTCAGGCCAACCTAAGACCCCCACATACCCCTCTCCCCAGGGCTCACATACAGCAAACTCTGACTGGATTTTCAAATCGGGCTGGCCACCTATTTGTTTATTTTTTTATTTTTTTTGAGACAGAGTCTCACTTTTACAGCAGGCTGGAGTGCAGTGGTGAAATTTCAGCCCACTGGAACCTCCACCTCCCACACTGAAGCAATTCTCCTGCCTCAGCCTCCCGAGGAGCTGGGACTACAGGCAGGCGCCACCACGCCCAGCTAATATTTTGTATTGTTATTAGAGACGGGGTTTCCCCATGTTGGCCAGGCTAGTTTCAAACTCTTGATCTCAGGTGATCCGCCTGCCTCAGCCTCCCAAAGTGCTGGGATTACAGGCATAAGCCACGGCACCCAGCCAGGCACCTATTTTTGTAAATAAAGTTTTATTGGTGCAAAGCCATATTCACGTATTTGCATATCATTATGGCTGTTCCCTTGCAGCAGAGTTGAAGAGCTGCAGTGGAGATGGTATGTGGCTGGCCTGGAACATTTACTATCTGGCCCTTTAGGGAAAAACCCTGTGACCCAGACCTAAAGTTCTCTGAGATGACCCCTCCACTAGGCATAGGCTCCTGAGCTGAACGCTTTAGGGAGGCAGACCCCTGACATAGCTTCCAAGATAAGAGTAGGACTGGAAATGGTACCTGTGCTTGTCATGGGGGCCCAGAAAAGGTCCTCCCAGTAGTCACAGAGTAGATTCCTGAGACAGCCCCCTTAACATGGGTGTGCCTTTGACATAGCTTCCAATATATGAGAAGACCCCACATACAGCTGCTCTGCTCTATGTAAACGTTCCTGAGATAGACCTTCCTCCCAGGTCTCAGAGAACCTTGAGATGGCCCCTTTGATGGCCAGAGATCCCTGAAGTAGCCCTCATCACAAGTGGAGAATCCAGGCTGGGTGCAGTGGCTCATGCCTGTAATCCCGGCACTTTAGAAGGCCAAGACAGGCAAATCAAGAGGTCATGAGATCAAGATCATCCTGGCCATGGTGAAACCCCATCTATAAAAAAATGCAAAAATTAGCTGGGCATGGTGGTGTACACCTATAGTCCCAGCTACTCGGGAGGCTGAGGCAGGACAATCACTTGAACCTGGGAGATGCAGGCTGCAGTGAACCAAGATTGCACCACTGTGCTCCAGCCTGGCGAGAGTGAGACTCCATCTCAAAAACAAAATAAAACAAAATAAGTGGAGAATTCAGAGATAGCCCCTCTGCTAATCGTGAACCTGGGTGACCCCCTCCCCACAAGTCACAGTGATTGCTGAGACAGACCTTCCACTGGCAAAAGATTCCTGAGATAGACCTTAGAGGATGGGACCCTGAATTAAATTCAGTGCTATCAAGAAATTCACATATAATTCCTTTTTCGGCTGGGCATGGTGGCTCATGCCTGTAATACCAGCATTTTGTGTGGGTGAGGTGGGAGGATTGCTTGAGGCCGGGAGTTCAAGACCAGCCTAGGCAACACAGTGAGACACCCCCACCCCATCCATCTCTACAAAAAATTTAAAAATTAGCCAGGCATAGTGTGCATGCCTGTGGTCCCAGCCACTTAAGAGGCTGAGGCAGGAGAGGATCTCCTGAGCCCAGGAGGTCGAGGCTGCAGTGAGCTGTGATCATGCCACTGCACTTTAGCCTGAGCAACAGATTGTGATCCTGTCTCCAAAATAATAATAACCATCATAACAATTATTATTCTTTTTCTGATCAGAGAGATCTTGAGCTATCTCTTCCCTAAGTCACAGAAAGCTGACATAGCCCTCTGACAATCATGAAGATATCAGAGTAGTCCCTTAAGAGTAACACTGGCCGGGCGCGTGGCTCACGAGGTCAGGAGTTCGAGATCAGCCTGGCCAACATGGTGAAACCCCATCTCTACTAAAAACATGAAAATTAGGCTGGGCATGGTGGCTCACGCCTGTAATCCCAGCACTTTGGGAGGCTGAGGCAGGAAGATTACGAGGTCAGGAGATCAAGTCCATCCTGGCCAACATGGTGAAACCCTGTCTCTAAAACAAATAAATAAAATTAAAAATAAAACAAATAAACAAAAACATGAAAATTAGCCATGTGTGGTGGAGTGCACCTGTATTCCCAGCTACTCGGGAGGCTGAGGCAGGAGAATCACTTGAACCCAGGAGGCAGAGGTTGCAGTAAGCCAAGATCGTGCCAGTGCACTCCAGCCTGGGCGACAGAGTGAGACTCCATCACAAAAAAAAAAAAAAAAAAAAAAAAAAATACTTCGCAAACCACTGAAGACAGGTCCTATGATGTGGAAAAACCTGAGATATAGATGCTCAACTGATCACGGGAAACGTTTTTTTTTTTTTTTGAGATGGAGTTTTGCTCTGTCACCCAGGCTGGAATGCAATGGCGCGGTCTCAGCTCACTGCAACCTCTGCCTCCCTCATTCAATCGATTCTCCTGCCTCAGCCTCCTGAGTAGCTGGGACTAGAGGCACGTGCCGCCACACCCAGCTAATTTTTATATTTTTCTTTCTTTTTTTCAGGCATATTCCAGCAAGTATGATTTTTGCATTTTTAGTAGAGACGGAGTTTCACTATGTTGGCCAGGTTGGTCTTGAACTCCTGACCTCAGGCGATCCACCCACCTCAGCCTCCGTAAGTGCTAGGAGTACAGGCATGAGCCACTGCGCCCGGCTAAAACAGTCGTTCTACTCAACTCATAGAAAGCCCTGTCACTACAGGCTGCTGATCACAGAGAGCCCTGGGATGATGCCCTAGTGTGAAGAAACCCTCGAGGCAGACCCTCAGGTAGACTCCATGATGCAAGGAGATCCCAGGGCCAGCACCCGCCTTGCAAAGAGAGTTGGAGAGCTCGCAGACCCTGAGATAGCTCCTTGCCACCAACAGAGATCTCTAAGGTATCCTTCCTATGTTTCTAGTGCAAGAAGTTTCCTGAGATAGCCCCTAAGGATTAGAAACTCCTGAGACAGTCGCCTTAGTATGGGAAAAACTCTAAGGTCCATGACACAGGGGAGATGCCTTTTTTTTTTTTTTTTTTTGAGGTAGAGTCTTGCTCTGTTGCCCAGGCTGGAGTGCAGTGGCATGATCTCAGCTCTCTCCATCCTCTGCCTCCTGGGTTCAAGCGATTCTCCTGCCTCAGCCTCCCGAGTATCTGGGATTACAGGCACCTGCCACTGTGCCTGGCTAATTTTTTTTTTTTGTATTTTAGTAGAGATGGGGTTTCACCATTTTGGCCAGGCTGGTCTTGAACTTCTGACCTCGTGATCCACCTTCCTCGGCCTCCCAGAGTGCTGGGATTACAGGCGTGAGCCACCGCGCCCAGCCAAGAGAGATGCTTCTGATGTAGAGAGATGGCTGAGATAACCCCTGGAGAAGAGAGGCTGGAGGCTGGAGATAGTCCCTTTAGGAAATCATAGCAACACTTAGAAGGACCTCAGTGAGGTACCCTGGAATAAAACCACCCATGAAATAACCTATATGGAGACCCTAGACATAGACCCCCCAAATATATGGCAAAACCTCTGAGATAATGAGTTGGGAGCAAGTAGCTCAGAAACCCCAGTGGAAAGAGAACATCACTGAGCTGGCTCTCACAGGACAGAGACCCTAGAGACAGCGTGTCTGGTGTGGAAGAGCTCTGAGATATCCCCTCAGACCAGAGTCCAGAGATGTCCCTCTGATACCAGAAGACTTTTTTTTTTTTTTTTTTTTTTTTTTTTTGAGACGGAATGTCGCTCTGTAACCCAGGCTGGAGTGCAGTGGTGTGATCTCAGCTCACTGCAACCTCCACCTCCGGGTTCAAGTGATTCTTCTGTCTCAACTTCCTGAGTAGCTCGGATTAGAGACGCCTGCCACCACACCCAGCTAATTTTTGCAATTTTAGTAGAGACGGGGTTTCTCCACGTTGGCCAGGCTGGTCTCGAACTCCTGACCTCAAGTGATTTACTTGCCTCCACCTCCCAAAGTGCTGCAATTACAGGCGTGAGCCACCGCACCTGGCCGATGTGGGAAGATTTTCACAACACTTTGGCGTGGACTGATGACTCAAAAGTCCCCTGCGATAACCCCCAGTACCTGGTCACACCCAGCACAGACTTACTTCTTGGCGATGTTGAGCATCTTCAGTTTCTTCTTCATGCGTGGCCGGGAAGTGGTGGAGAGAGAGGTATCCACGAGGGAGGAAGTGGACTGTGACACCTGGGAGAATGGAGGGGATGGGGTAATTGCTAATTCAGAGATACTAGGGGAGAGGGGATGGTTCCAGGGGCTCTCCATCAAGGAGGGGTTGGTGGTAGACTCTAAGAAGTGTAAATGGGAAGGGGCGGGGCCTCAGTGTGGTCAGGGCAGACCGCAGGGGGTCCCGGACTCACCTTCCGCATAATCTTCCGGCCATAGAACAGCACTTTGTCCCTCTTCCGGAACCGATACCGGGGGCCATCCGGGGCTGGCGTTTCTGAGGATACGTGGGGACAGGGACACTAGGAGCTCTGCGCAGACTCCACGTTGCCAGAGCTGAGGGACGGCGTGCAGACGCCAGCAAATCCCCATCTCTACCGCCTCAGGACCCGGGCATTTGGGCCCCCCACCCCACAGCCCCCCAAGAGGGGCCCCTCGGTTGCTCACTCGGCACTCGTAGCCTCCGCACCACCAGGAGGATGAGCACGGCGGTGACCACTACCGCCACTCCGGCCCCGATCATCACGCCCAGCACCTGAGGGACGAACGGCACTGGCTGCGGACAGCAAATCCTTCCCGCCCGGCCCTCCGCGGGGGCCGGGACGTCCTGGACCCCATCCCTCTCCGTCACCTTCGCCCCCGAGGAGTTCGTAGTCAGTTCGTGAGTCGATAACCCCATCTGCAGAATGGGCCAGCGCCGCTCGCTGCCCGGGGGCGCGACTCTTCCCGGAGGCCCGGCGGTTCGCAGTGCATGCCGGGAAACATAGTTCCGCCGGAGCGGACGCAGCGCGCTTCGCCAGAACACGTAATGCGCGCTGAGCACTCCGGGAGTTGTAGTCCCCGTGGCGCCCCATGCCCGCCTCCCTCCCCCGCCCCGCCCCACCCCTTACCATTCCTGTTTGCAGCGGAGCCTCCATCGGTGAATTCCAGCTGGACGGCAGATCTGCTAGCTCAGAGTCCTGGGGGGTCAAGGAGTCTAAGGAATCCGTGCAAGTCGTCAATCTGGGCCCGACCCTCCCCTGCCTCAAGCCCTGCCCCCAGCTCGAACCCCGCCCCCTGGGGGGGTAGCTTCGCCACCTGCCAGGGGCGCGGCAAGAGGGACGCGGCAGGACTAAAGGATGGGGCACACCGACCTCCCAGCCCCGGCCAGGAGGTGAGGCGGGTCCCGGGCTTCCTGCCTGGCTCCCTTCGCCTACTCTTAGGGCCTACCAGACGCTCCGCCCGTCCAACCCCACCCTGGGGCCAAAGGCCGACCTGGCACACACTGTCAGCAGCCTGCAGCAGGTACCCGCAGGGCACAGTTCCTTGCAGCCGGTGACTTCCTCCTGGGTCACTGCCCTCTGCGAGATTGATCAAGCCTGACCACCCGAGCCCCCAGGCTGCACCCCCTACTCCGTCGAAGACTGAATGCCCCACCCCAGGAAAACTGGGGCCTGCAAGCCGTGGGCTCCGGGAGTGGGCACCTAGATACCCGGTTCCCAACCCAAGCCTGTCCCCGGTTAGACCCAGGGGCTGGGGGGCACGGGAGTGCTCTCAGGGGCACCCGCAGAAGGCGTCTGATACCCACGTTTCAGAAGAGTCCTGGGATGCTTGGGGTGGCGTGGGTTTGCAAGGCGCTGCTGGGTTTTGCTGGAGATTTACTATCACGTAGTAGTGAAGTTATGGGGGCTTTATGGCACGGAGCATCACTGGGACTCCGGAACCGATGCTGGCGCCATTGCTGGGAGGCGTAACCAGGGACGCTGGGATTACTGGGGTGGGGGGTGGGAGGGTACTGGAAAGTTACTGAGAGATTCTGAAGATTACAGGACTACTGCTGGGAAAACCAGGAGGTGGGTGGGTGCATTCCTGGGGTGCTTATGAGTGCGGGCCTGGGGAGGGCGTCCTGTCTTCTTGGAAGATACTGAGACATGCTGGAATATTACTGGGATTTTTTTTGGGAAGCTGAGGATATTTCGGACACCGCTTGAGTATTAATGGAAATTCGGGGATCGGGGGGCGGGGAAGGAATCCTGGAGGCTTCGAGTCGTTTCTTGGAAAATTCCTGGGTGGCAGGTCCTCTTCCACCCCAGGGCACACCTGGCTACCGGTACGGAAACACCTGCCGGGTAGTGGAGGGATGGGACCATCAGAAAGTCGAAAGTTAATATGAATCGGGGGACAGATCTTGGGAAAGCGGAAGCCCGCTAATGACCCTCGAAGGGATACGCCTGCGAGGCTGACGGAAACCTGGACTTACCCAGGGGCCGCAGCCGGGGTCCACTCCGCACCAGCACCGCTAGCGTTCAGTCCGACTCTTCAGGAGCGGCCCCTTTAAATTATTCACGGCAAGGCGTGCCGCAACCCCGCCCCGCCCCCGCCATGCTTAGAAGGCCGAATAAGGCTGCCAGGCTGAGTGTGGCCGCGCCTTAAAGGGCCACACACAGCTTAATGCAAGGACTGCTCCTCCGGCTAAAAATGAGAACGACACATTTATTTTCCCTTTTATTGAACACCCTCCCCACCCTGTCTCCCCGCCCCAAGGGTCCGACCCGAAAGGTCCAGGCCCTCCTTGGGCGCGGCAGGGAGCCGATCCTTAAAAGCAAACCCTAAGAATAAATAAGCGGGGGGCGGTCTCCGAAGTCCAGGGGTTAAGGTCCAATGGCAGTCGAGGTCGAATCAATTCACCAGCAGCGAATGCTCCTCCGAGGGGTCCCTGGAGGAGGGAAGCAGGGAAGAGGGGCGTCAGTTTTCTCTGGCTCGCTCCCCTTTCCCCAGCCCCCAACCCCCAATCTGAATGGGCCAGACCCAGGACTCGAACCTTCCGCAGCAGCAGAGAAGGCTGCAGGCCGAGCCGCTCCCACGGCGGAACTTGCCGGAGGTCGGGGTGTCCTGGCACTGCGCAATGTAGGCCTGGAGCTCACTCTCCTCTGCACCTGCACCACCCGGATGCTGGGACGAGAAGCCAGGAGACTCAGCCTGAAAGTGGCCCCCAACCTCCAAGACCCTTGAAGTCCGCCCTGCCCTCCAGCCATCTGCATCGCTTCCCACCCCCGGGCCTTTGCTCTTGCTGTGCCTGCTGACCGGTGGTTCCATAGTTTCCTTGCACAGAGAACGCTTCCCTGATCCCTGAACCTGGATACAAGTTGCATCTTTGCCAGTCTGGTGCCCTCTGCTGTGGGCCTGGCACCTAGAGACCTAGAGCCAGACCTGACATGACCTCGGTGCTCAGAAACCATCTACTGAGTGAGCCGGATGCACGCTGAGCCCAGCCGTGGGAGCAGGGCCTGAGTTTGCTCACCAGAGTGGATGCATGTGTGTGGCGTCTAAGTGCTAGGGCGAGACAGGAAGTAGCTCCCAGGACCTGACTGAATGTGTCTGAATCCGTGCATGGGGAAAAGGGGGTGGACTCATCTGCCGGTGACACTGGATGTGGCAGGGTCCCAGCCAAGACTTGCTTCTTCTCGCTCAGCCTCATGGAGGGACCATCTTTTCTCCAAGTATTTTCCAGCTACTAGGACTTTGCTTTAGCTATTCCTTCCCCTCAATGCACTACCCCCTGGGCTCCATCTCTTAGGTCTAGAGACGATGGAAACGTTCAATATCTATGCTGTCCAATATGGCAGCCACCAGCCACACTGGCTTTTGGGCAGTGGATACAGGACGGTGCAAGTCAGGAACTGAATTTGCAATTCTACTTCATTTGAATTAATTTTTTTTTTTTTTTTTTAGACAGAGTCTCGTTCTGTCGCCCAGGCTAGAGTGCAGTGGCACAATCTTGGCTCACTGCAACCTCTGGGTTCAAGCAATTCTCCTGCCTCAGCCTCCCGAGTAGCTGGGATTACAGGCACCCGCCACTGCACCCGGCTAATATGTATTTTTAGTAGAGATGGGGTTTCACCATCTTGGCCAGGCTGGTCTGGAACTCCTGATCTCATTATCCACCCACCTCGGCCTCCTAAAATGCTGGGATTACAGGCATGAACCACCACCTCACCCAGACTGAATTAAATTTTTTATTTTTTTCTTTTCCCCCAGGCAGAGTTTCACTGTGTCGCCCAGGCTGGAGTGCAGTGGCTCAATTTCAGCTCACTGCAACCTCTGCCTCCCAGGTTCAAGCAATTCTACTGCCTCAGCCTCTGGAGTAGCTGGGATTACAGGTGTGTGCCACCATGTCTGGCTAATGTTTTATATTTTTAGTAGAGATGGGGTTTTACCACGTTGGCCAGGCTGGTCTCTATCTCCTGACCTCAGGTGATCTGCCCACCTTGGCCTCCCAAAGTGCTAAGATTTCAGGCATGAGTCACTGTGCCCAGCCAGAATCAAAATCAAAATTTAAATAGCTGCATGGGGCTAGAAACTAGTAATAGAACATTCTAGAAGTTCTCCTGGACCTACTCTCATACCAGTCTAAAGCAGGAGTCCCTCTGTAATCTTCCACTCTTCCTTCATACCTGTTGCAAGTAGGTCATTGGTCGTGGGTTGTCTGCTCCTGTCCCATGCATCTTGCCCAGAGGCCTTGGACAGATCACATACACCTGATTTTCCTCGATGCCCAGAATCCAACACAGATCTTGGCCCTTACATATGTCTGCTGAAAGAATCGTATCTACCTAACACTTCCACATCCTGCTCTGTCCCCTGATCCTTGCAGCTTGCTGGGAAACCACTGTTCCCAGCCACCCCACTAGACAGAGGACAGGGGGGTTAGGAGCATGGCTTCTGGAATCAGACAGCCCTGACTTAAGCCCAGTTTTACTGCTTAGAAGTTAACCTTGGGTAGGGTCAGAGGGAATTGGGGGCACAGCTGGGGGCTAGTGTCAGGGTGGGGTCCCTGGGGGTCAGCCTTAGGAATGGGGCCAGCTGAGGGTCACCATGTGAATGGCAACGTCCCAGGGTCAATGACAAGGTCGTTGAAACTCTATGACTTGGCTGGGCACAGTGGCTCATGCCTGTAAACCCCAGCACCTTGGGAGGCCAAGGTGGGTGGATCACTTGAAGTCAGGACTTCCAGACCAGCCTGGCCAATGTGGTGAAACCCCAACTCTAGTAAAAATATAAAAATTAGGCAGGTGTGGTGGCACATGCCGGTAATCCCAGCTACTCAGGAGACTGAGGCAGGAGAATCGCTTGACCTCGGGAGGTGGAGGTTGCAGTGAGCCGAGATTGTGCCACTGTACTGTAGCCTGGACCACAGAGCAAGATTCCATTTCAAAAAAACAAATAATGGGCCAGGTGTGGTGGCTCACCCCTGTAATCCCAGCACTTTAGGAGGCTGAGGCGGGCAGATCAGGAGGTCAGGAGTTGGAGACTAGCCTGGCCAACATGGTAAAACCCCATCTCCACTAAAAATACAAAAATTAACTGGGCGTGGTGGCGCACGCCTGCAGTCTCAGCTACTCAGGAGGCTGAGTGAGGAGAACTGCTTGAACCCGGGAGGCAGAGGTTGCAGAGAGCCAAGATGGCACCACCGCATTCCAGCCTGAGCGACAGAGTGAAAGTCCATCTTAAATAAACAAACAAATAAATAAACTCTATGACTCGGTTGCCTTGTAAAGGTAAAGGCAGACTTAGGCACCCTCCTGGCCCAAGCCCACCTTGCCAAGGCTGAGATGCCATCAGTTTCCCCCGCACCCCCTAATTTCGAACCACCCCTCTTTTTGGTTTCAGAGTTGCCCATATTCTTTCCCAGGGTCTCCTCTGTTCACCTGTGGTGTCCCCAAAACCCCTGCATGGCAGACTCTGGGCACCCAGGGCCTGAGCTTGGGGCTGGGCGCGCATGGCTGACCTTGATGGTGTCATAGGCGCCGGTGATGAGCGCAATGAAGAGGCTGAGCACCATGTAGATAAAAAGGCTGATGAAGGAGTACAGGTAGAGCTGCGAGAAGAGCCACACCAGGCTGCTGCGGCCCTGCTGTGCCTGCATGGCGGCGAAAGTCACGAACATGTCGTCCCCGTTGATGAGCGAGAACAGGCACTCAGACACCATGGACAGTGAGCGGAACTGTGGAGGGGCAGAGGGTCAGAGGGAGCCAGGCATGGCCAGAGCCGGGGGCTGGCATCAGGCTGGGGTCCCACGTGAGTGGCCGGGTCCCAGGCTGGGGGCACTATGTGCATGGCTGGGTCCCAGGCTGGGGTCACTGTGTGAATGGCCAGGTCCAGGCTGGGGTCATCATGTGAGTGGCCGGGTCCCAGGGTCAATGGCAGGATCACAGGGCTGACCTAGGGTCTGGGCAGATAGAGCAGGGAGGGGAGTAACCCAGGTTGAAATAGGGTCACCAGAGGCCACAGGGGACAGTGGACAGACTCCCAGAAGTCACCAAGGGGTCATCTGGGAGTCAGAATGTCAATAACAAGGTCATAGGGTCAATGTCAGGGTCACTGAAGTTAAAGGGAACAGTGCATGGAATGCCAGCAGTCACAAGGGGCTCATCTGGGGGTCATGGCGTCAATAATCAGGTCACAGGGTGAATGTCAGGGTCACCAGGGGTTAGAGGAGACAGATCAGAGTACCTGCAGTCACTATGGGGCCAACTGGGAGTCACAGTGTCAATGATTGGGTCACAGGGTCAATGTCAAGGTCATCAGCAGTTAGAGGGGACAGTGCATGGAGTACTAGCAGTCATGATGGCGTCACAGTGTCAATGACCAGGCCATAGACTCAATGTCAAGGTTACCAAGGTTTAGAAGGGACAGTACATGGAGTACTAGCAGTCAGATGAGGTCATCTGGGGGTCATGGTGTCTGTGACCAGGTTACAGGGTCAATGTCCGGGTCACCAGGGGTCAGACCTGCTGGTAAGGCCCTGGGGTCCAGCTGAGTCACGCAATGTCACTGGATCTGGGGAGTCCAGGGGTAAGAGTGCTAAGGGAAGGGGGCCAGGGATCCTTCAACTGCAGGCCACACACACCCCAGCCACGGTGGTAGGACCCTACCTTTACGTGGTAGGGCCCCAACACAATCCAGCCACAGAAGCAGTAGCCCAGGTAGATGACGGCCACGCAGCAGCAGAAGCGCATGACGCTGGGCAGGGCCACCCGCAGCGTGGCGATGAGGATCTGGGTTGGGGCAGAGGGGCCTCGTTGAGAGTGTGGCCACAACCCAGGTCAGCTGGTGTGGCCACAGGACCCAGTGGGTGCCTAGAGGGGCGGGGTCATGTCTGAGAGGGTCCAAGGGCATCTCACGGCTGGACTCAGCTGGGTGGGCACTAAAGATCAGGCTCCTGGGGCCCTGCCCAGGTGCAGCAATGACCCTGTGTGTATGGGCAGGTAGGAGAAGGAGGCTTGCAAGAGGCCACTGGCCAGGGCTGGTGAGTGCTGTGTGTGTAGGGATTTCTTTGGAGGGTATGGGGTAAGCACATTGAAGGCCCAGCCTCGTGCACAAGCTCACATTGTAGTTGTGGAAGAAGGTCAGGTAGCGGATCACGCCCACCCACACCAGCAGCGTCGAGGTGCCCAGGAGGATGCTGCACACGTCGTAGCTCGCCAAGTTCTGCGGGCGGAAGCAGCATCAACCTCTCTGGCCCGGCCTTTACCTTGAGGGGAGCCTGGGGGAGGATGTGGCACTGATTGCAGGGATGGGACCCAGGGCCCAGGGCGTGAGCAGGACGCACCTTGGCCTCAATGCCGATCTTCATGATGGTGCCCGAGATGGTGAGCACGTCGCTGGTGACCAGCAGGATGTACCAGCCATTGACAAATTCCAGCCGCTCCCACAGGCTGATGACCCGTCCCCGCTGCCGCCACATGAACCCCACAAACTCCTGCAGAAGGCAGGAAGAGTGAGGGCCTGTCCAGGCCCAGGACCCTTGAAGCCCTGGCTTTTCTCATCCCAGGGCCGGCCCACATGACACAGGGGCCTCACGTTCTGCAGCAAGAAGCCTCGAAGCAGCGAGCGGGCGCAGAGGAGGAAGGACAGGGAGCAGGTGAGGATGACCACCATGTCAAACAGGAGCCGGAAGCTGTTGTCTCCTGCGGGAAGAGCACAGTGAGTAGGGCCAAGGATGGCATGGAGCCTTGGGAGGCTAGTGCTGGTGCCAGGCCAGGCTGGAGACCTAGGGGCTGTAGGGCTGGTCTGGCAGGTCAGTGGGCTCAGGGCTTGCTTGGGGTGAGTCAGGAACCCTGGTCAGCACTGGTCTGGGGCTTGGGGGATCCCAGGACAGGACAGGGTCCCCGGTTCCCTATGATCTGAGGCTCAGGCATTCCTGGGCAGGTCAGGGCCCCCAGGCAGCGCTGGCCTGGGGCTCAGGGGCTCACCGTGCCGGAAGACACTGGGGTGCTTACACTCCTGGATGTGGGTCTGGGTCTCTAGGCTGATGGGGATCCGCCCGCTGTGCGCCTTGTTGTCAAATATGATCTGTGGGGGCCAGTTGGGAGCAGAGTAAACCTTGGCACCCCTAAGCCCCAAGGTCCACATGACAGGTGGCCTGACAGACCCCGGGCTCCTCCCTCATCACCTGCATGCTTGCCCTCAACCAATGCTCCTGAAATGTCTGCGAGAGACTCGGTGACCATGTCCCTGTCCTGGAACTCAGGAGCCCTGTGGGTCCCCCGGGAGCCTCACCAGGACGCTGAAGGTATAACAGTCTGGGATCTCGTTGTTGATGAGGCTCTGGAGGTTAATGGTCTTCAGCCGGAAGTGGATGGTGACATTGATCAGCCTAAGCAGGAGGCTCGGGTGAGGGGCAGGGGCGTCTTCAGGTCCCTTCCGGCCAGAGTGCCAGCACCCCTGCCCCATGCTGATTCTGCAGCTGGCAGGGGAAGTGCTCACCCAGCAGGTGCCAGTGCGGGGGGTGCGGGCCTGTCCCCATTTTAGGGAAGTGGCTGCTGGGGTGAGAGTGTCTGGTGTGGTGCCTCCCCCACCCTGGGCCCCCCTTGAGCGAGCAGGCAGTACTTGTGGAATTTGAGCGTGAGGTTCTTGTAACTGGAGCTGCCTTCCAAGAGGGCGAGATCATCGCTGGGGGGCGGAGGGGGCCGCTCAGGGGGATCCACCTGGATGCAGTCTGAGGACAGGGAGGCAGGGAAGGGCCTCAGGGGGCGGGGGAGGCCAGGCTGGTCTCCCCAGAGCTCCCCGTGGCTTCTTCCCTGTGTTTTCCGGGGCTGGGTCATTCCTACAGGCCTGGCACTCTCTGGGCCAGAGGATGTTCAGTGAACAAACCGTAATAAAAAATAACACCTGGTGCTTTCTACATGGCAAGAGTCACACTCACACTAACCATACTTTTTTTTTTGAGATGGAGTTTCGCTCTTGTTGCCCAGGCTGGAGTGCAGTGCCATGATCTCAGCTCACTGCAACCTCCGCCTCCCAGGTTCTAGCGATTCTCTGGCTGCAGCCTCTAGAGTAGCTGGGATTACAGGCGCCTGCCACCATGCCTGGCTAATTTTGTATTTTTAGTAGAGACGGGGTTTCTCCATGTTGGTCAGGCTAGTCTCGAACTCCCAACCTCAGGTGATCCGCCTGCCTCAGCCTCCCAAAGTGCTGTGATTACAGGTGTGACTCACCGTGCACGACCGAATACTATTTTTTTTTTTTGATATAGGGTCTCACTGTGTCACCCAGGCTGAAGTGCAGTGGCGTGATCATAGCTTACTGCAGCCTCAACCTTCCAGACTCAAGAGATCCTCCTGTCAGCCTCCTGAGTAGCTGGGACCACAGGGGCATGCCACCACACCCAGCTAATTTTTTTGTGTATAGAGACAAGGTCTTCCTACATTGCCCAGGCTGGTCTCAAACTCCTGGCCTCAAGCAATCCTCCCTCCTCAGCCTCCCAAAGTACTGGTATTACAGGCGTGAGCCACATCGCCCAGCCACAGGGGTTGATTTTAATCCCACAGCTCAGACTCCAAACAGCAAAGCCCCGCCGTGCCCACTCACCAGTGACCACCATCGGATCAATGTCAAATGTGTCGTTGGCTGGGTCCACATGGCCTCGGTGGTAGTACCGCTGGCAGAGAGCAAGCCCTGAGCCATTGGCCCAAGGGTCACCCCTGCCATGGACATATGCGTACCGGCCCAGTGACACGTCCGGCAACACCAGGTACTGTGGACAGAGAACGGGAGGGCCTGTGAGCCCAGGCCCCTCTCTGCGGCCCACCCACCTGCACCTGCCCACCCACCAGCACCTGGTCCACTGCATGGAAGATGGCCTGGTACAGCTGCTCCCGCGTGTAGGCTGCGAAGGTGTCATCCGCCCCATCTGAGTAGCCCAGCAGGAAGAGGTGTCGGAAAGCGATGGTGTTCTCTTCCCGGAATGTCACAGCCAGCTGATTACTGAGCCCAAACAGAATGAGCTGGGAAGAGGGTAGCAGAGGTTGGCATGGCTAGGATGGAGGTCGGGGGTATTTCCCTTGGGGCACAGGCAAGAGAAAGAGGACAGGGAGGGCCCTAGAAGTGTCCACTGTGGTGGGGCATGCCCTGCTAACTCAGGCACCTGTGCATTTCTTTGCTTTGATTAATTTCACCCCACCTCCCAGCAAAAGCTCCAAGCCACTCCCACGACTGTGTCCTCCCTGCTACAACACAGGGTGGGCACTCGTATATCTCACAGCAGGGACTAATGTTCATCAAAAAATTTTTTTTTGAGGCAGAGTCCTGCTCTGTCGCCCAGGCTGGAGTGCAGTGATGTGATCTCAGCTCACTGCAACCTCCGCCTCCCGGGTTCAAGCGATTCTCTGCCTCAGCCTCCTGAGTAGTTGGGATTATAGGTGCCCGCCACAACGCCTGGCTAATTTTCGTATTTTTAGTAGAGCCAGGGTTTCACCATGTTGGCCAGGCTGGTCTCCAACTCCTGACCTCACATGATCTGCCCACTTTGGTCTCCCAAAGTGCTGGGATTATAGGCATGAACAACCATGCCCGGCCCTCAGTGGCTTCTTTTATACAATGGGAACAACAGCAGTCATCAGGACCTTGAAGGACATGCTGGTGAGCTTAAAAGGAGTGGCTGCAGGCTGTGCCGTGTGGCTCACGCCTGTAATCCCAGCACTTTGGGAGACCAAAGTGGGCAGATCACGTGAGATCAGGAGTTTGAGACCAGCCTGACCAACATGGCAAAAACTGGTCTCTTAATTAAAAAAAAAAAAAAAAAATACAAAAATTAGCAGGGCATGGTGGTGGGCACCTATAATCCCTGCTACTCGGGAGGCTGAGGCAGGAAGGCAGGAGAATCTCTTGAACCCAGTGGGCAGAGGTTGCAATGAGCCAAGATTGAGCCACTACAGTCCAGCCTGGGCGAAAGAGTGAAATTCTGTCTCAAAAAATAAATAAATTAAATAAAAATAAATAAATATAAAAGGAGCTGCTACACACACAGATTTCACATGGCTTCCTTCTTGTCATTACACTGCTTTAAGACTCTTCTTCAAGGGCTGGGCACGGTCGTTCACACCTATAATCCCAGTACTTTGAGAGGCTGAGGCAGGTGACTCATGAGGTCAAGAGTTCGAGACCAGCCTGGCCAACATAGCGAAACCTCATCTCTGCTAAAAATACAAAAAATTAGCTGCACATGGTGGCTCTCACTTGTAATCCCAGCTACTCAGGGTGCTCAGGCAGGAGAATCGCTTGAACCCAGGAGGTGGAGGTTGCAGTGAGCCGGGATTGCGCCACTGCACTCCAGCCCAGGAGACAGTGCGAGACTTCATCTCAGAAAAAAATTGAAAAATAAAAAATAAAGATTCTTCTTCAAGGAGAACAGTGGCCAGAGGCGGCCTTTGGCGGGGGCCCTGCTTGGCAGGTCTCACCTGCACGGTGACCACCAGGATCTTGACTACTTGCAGCATCAGCTTGCAGGGCTTGCGGCCCTTGGCTCGAAACTTGTCGCATGGACTCATGAAGAAGTATTTGAGACGACGGCGAAGGTCTTCCTCTTCTGGGGGTGTCGGAGGGGCTGGCGAAGGCACCGCCTGGGTCCCATACCCGGGGTTGGGGGTCAGAAGCCGCTCGGTCTCTGTGGGAATAGGAGAGGGCATTGGGGGTGAGGTCTGGGCAACTCCCCTTTACCCGTTTCTGAACAAGGAAGGCAGCACATGCCCTATCTTCATGGCCCCACGTTCCTGCCAAGAAAGAGCTCAGAGAGGTCTAAAGAAAACCAGAAAACCAGGGCCGAGGGCAGTGGCTCACGCCTATAATCCCAGCATTTTGGGAGGCCGAGGTCGGTGGATCACAAGGTCAGGAGATCGAGACCATCCTGGCTAACATGGTGAAATCCCATCTCTACTAAAAATACAAAAATTAGCCGGGCATGGTGGCATGCACCTATAGTCCCAGCTACTCGGGAGACCGAGGCAGGAGGATCGCTTGAACCTGGGAGGCAGAGGTTACAGTGAGCCAAGATTGTACCACTGTACTCCAGCCTGGGTGACAAAGTAAGACTCCGTCTCAAAAAAAAAAAAACAACCAGAAAACCTGCAACATTTTATGTATCTATGCACCAGTCCTGCTCACAGGTTATGAGCTGGGTTTCAGGAGGTACAGGGCCTGGGCTGATTCCTGCCCCTCCTGCTCACCAACTTTCTGACCCTCAGTTTCCTCATCTGCAAAATGGGGCAAATAATCATCTCTCATGGGAACACCTAGGACTGGATGCTTATAAAGCATTAATCACAGGGACTGATCCATGGTGAATGTCAGAACATTTCATCAACGTTCCTGTTACTGATCTGTGGGAAGAGAATGAACTGCTCCCACTGGCTTTTCACTGGACGTTCAAGGCTCCTGGGCTCATCCTAACTCCTGCTTCCAGGTATGAGCATAAAACTCAGCCTGTATTCCAGGTTTGTCTGGACAAATACCCAAAAGATGACCTCTGCATTCATTATAACCTGGCCCATCAGCTGACACTCCCAAAGACCAGGAGAAGGGGTAATTGACAATATAAGTAATAATAATAGAAAACATTTGCTAAAGACTTTTTTTTTTTTTGAGACAGAGTCTCGCTCTCACTCTGTTGCCCAGGCTGGAGTGCAATGGCACGATCTTGGCTCACTGCAACCTCCACCTCCCAGATTCAAGAGATTCTCCTGCCTCAGCCTCCTAAGTAGCTAGGACTGGAGGAGTGCTACCACGCCCAGCTAATTTTCTGTATTTTTAGTAGAGACGGGGTTTCACCGTGTTAGCCAGGATGGTGTCCATCTCCTGAACTCATGATCTGCCCACCTTGGCCTCTCAAAGTGCTGGGATTACAGACATGAGCCACCCTGTGCCCAGTCACTAAAGACTCATTTTTTTTCTTCCTGAAGCGCCCTAGCTCCTGGAAATCATGAAGCCGTAAGATCAAATCCCAGACCTGCCACTTTCCAGTCGGGTGACTCCAGGTACCTCCCTACTCCATCTCCTCATCTGAAGAGTGGAAATTTTAAAAAGGGTACCCCTTGGCTGGGCTCGGTGGCTCACACCTGTTACCTCAATGGTTTGGTAGGCCAAGGTGGGAACATTGCTTGAGTCCAGGGGTTTGAGACCAGCCTAGGTAATACAACCAGAGCCCCTCTCCACCAAAAAAAAAAATTGTTTTTAATTAGGTGTGGTGATGGCTCATGCCTGTAGTTAGTAGCTGGGACTCCAACTACTCGGGAGGCTGAGGCGGGAGGATCACTTGAGCCCAGGAGTTGGATGTTACAGTGAGCCACTGCACTACAGCCCTGGGCAACAGAAAAAAGTTTCTTTAAAAAAAAAAAAAAAAAAAAAAAAAAGCCTGCCCTCTCCTCAAGCCCTGAGGCTGAGATCCTGAAGCTGCTCTGAGAATTCAATGAGACACAGCAGATAAATACCTCTTAAGCAAACACAAGCTGTTCTACTCACTGTTTATTTTTTTCCAGCTTAAGGAGAAGATCTAAGGTTTCAGCAACTGCTCCAGTCAAAGCTGGTCAGAGTAGCCAAGGACTGTCCCTGTCACACCCACACGGGGATGTGCTTTCTAGGGCCTGGCCCCCTGCCTAGCAAAGCTGTCAGGATAAATGTGGATGGTGTCAGAACCTGCTGGGCAGAGAGGGACAAGTTCCGGGCCCCTCCCTTTGGAATTGGATGCTGCTGTGGCTGTTTATAACAAAGCCAAAGGGCAGGGCCTGCATACCGGGCTGAGATTACAGCCAACCCTCCCCAGACCCTACCAGCTGGGACACCAGGATGCCTATCAGGTAGGGGTCCCCAGCTAGCTCCAGAAGAGGAAGTTAACACAAGGGGTCTTCCTGCAGCCTCCTTGGGGGACCGGGGGGCGGGGGGGGGGCGGCGGGGGCGGTTTGGGCATCAGAACTGGCTGGAAGCCCGAGTTTAAGAAGGCTGCACTTCCACGGGTTTGGAGAGCTAAAATTGAGTTAACCGCCTTGGGGCAATCCCTCCAGTTCTCCGGGCTTGGTTTGTTGTTGTTGTTGTTGTTTTTGAGACAGGGTCTCACTGTTGCCCAGGCTAGAGTGCAGTGGCGGGATCCTGGCTCACTGCAACCTCCGCCTCCGGGGTTCAAGCAATTCTCCTGTTTCAGCCTCCCAAGTAGCTGGGATTACAGGCACGCGCCACCACACCCTGCTGATTTTTGTATTTTTAGTAGAGACAGGATTTCACCATGTTGGCCAGGCTGATCTCGAACTCCTAACCATGTGATCCGCCCGCTTCGATCTCCCAAAGCGCTGGGGTTACAGGCATGAGCCACCGCGCCCGACCCGCGCTGGAATTTAGGGAAGCTTAGCATTTGTCTCCAGGAATCAGGAGAGGAAGCCAGGGAGTCTCATGTGTGGGTTGGAGAAGCTAGTGCCCGCTGCCTGAGTTCCAGACAAAGTTGAGCCATCAGGACCTACGCTCCCTGTGGAAATCCCGGGAACCTCGCCGTCCCGAAGGGGAGAAGCTGGCGGCCCGGCGCGCCTGCTGCCTGAGTTTGGGAACCCGGCATAGCCTGGGTTCAGGAGGGAGAATCGGAGAGGCTGGTGCCCACTCGCTGCCCAAGTTCTAGGAGCCGTCTGCCCATTTCTCCACCGTGGGGAGGCTGATCAGTCAGCGCTGGAGTTTAGAAAAAAGGAGGCTGGGAGCTCCGCCGCCCCAGGTCGGAGAAGCAGCCCGCCCGCCTGGGTTCGGGGCCCCACGGTGCCGCCCACGCCCTCACCTGAGCCGCGCGGACCCACCGGGGCTGTCATGCTGGGGCGGGAGCGCGGGACGCGGGCGGGTGCGGCGGGGCAGCAGCCTGGGTCCGAGCGCCCGTCGCTGTCACCGCGACCTCGCTCCCTCGCGGCGCGGCTTCAAACCCTCCCGCATCAGCTGAGCCGCGCCGCGGTCACGTGACCCGGTAGCCGAGCGCCCTTCACGTGACTGCATCTGGTCCCGCCCCCTGCGCCACGACAACCTCTGCCGGAACAGCACGCTTGCGTGCCTCAGGCGGCGCTCCCCACCCTGGGTCGAAGGCGGTCGCGAGGTCCTATCGCCGACGGGCTCTGGGTGGCGGGGGATGGGCTGGCCCTGAGCTTGGCAACGACGATCTCCGCCCTGGCTCCCTGCCGTGCCCGGAATCCGATGCCAGGCTCGTGACTTCCATGTCCAGAACTTGACCCTTTATCCTCGTTGGTGCCTGGTGATGACCCTGCGTACTCTCTCAACGCTGTCTTCCTCTTTCTTCCAGAAACTCCTTTTACCCCTCTCATGCGGACCTTCAGCAAACACGATTTCCTAACTATGTGTCAAATAGAACCACTTATCCCCACCCCTATGGCCCCCAGCCCAGAGTTCTCCAACATTCCTGGCCCGGATCTTTGCAGCAACCTCCTTCCGGATCACAGCCTCCCTCCACTTCACTCTCTACCCAGCAGGCACAAGCGTCTTCAAAGAATAATTCCTATCAGTCCGGCAAGAACCTGCCCTTGGCTTCCCGTTGCTCTGGACTGACAAGCAAAGTCCCCGCTCTGGTCTATCAGGGCCCTCTGATCTGGCCCCTACGTCCACCCAAGCTCATCTTTCTATAACCCCAGGGTTTTTTGCATATTTTTGCCCTGGAAAGAAATGGTTAAGAATTTAGACTCTGAAGGGCAATTGGGGCTTAAATCTAGGCACTGACAACTGCCACTTGTACATCTTCTACAGTCTCTTCAAGCTGAGCACAATGAGTGGTGGCCTAAAATCCCAGCTACTCAGGAGGCTGAGGTGGGAGGATCGCTTGAGCCCAGGAGGTCCAGGCTACAGTGAGCTATGATCACACCACTTCACTCCAGCCTGGGCAGCAGAGCAAGACTGTCTCAAAAAAAAAAAAAAAGTCCATGTGCCTCCATTTTTCTCATTTGCAAAATGGGCATATTCAATCAGTCATCTACCTCCTGGCGCCATTGAAAGAAAAATAAATTAGCGATTATTGGGATTATAAAATCCTTCATTGAGAAAGCTGCTCACCATTTATATAAGAAGTCTTGTTATGCTTCTCCTAGAAGGTACCATACCTTGTAATTATTTTTAAGTATTCTGAATTTAATATCTATGAGCTCTGTGCAGGTCGACACCACACTTATCTTGTTTCCTGCTGAGCCCCCAGCAATCCAGAGATTTTTGTTGATTGCATAAATGAGCAACCTCTTTTTGTCCACTTGTGTGCCTACTGTATGGCCTTTGAAAAACAAGGGGTGCCAGGTCTGATGGCTCACGCCTGTAATCCCAGCGCTTTGGGAAGTTGAGAAAGGCAGATCATGAGGTCAGGAGTTCAAGACCAGCCTGACTAACATGGTGAAACCCCATCTCTACTGAAAATACAAAAATTAGCTGGGTGTTGTGGTGCCTATCTGTCATCTCAGCTACTCAGGAGGCTGAGGCAGGAGAATCACTTGAACCCAGGAGGCAGAGGTTGCAGTGAGCCGAGATCATGCCACTGCACTCCAGCCGGGGAGACAAAGTGAGACTAAAAAAGAAAGAGGAAGAAGGAGGAGGAGGAGGAAGAGGAGGAGGAGGAGGAGGAGAAGGAAGAGGGAGGAGGAGGGGGAGGGGGAGGGCGAGGAGGGGAGGAGGAGGAGGAGGAGGGCAGCAAGGAGTAAGTGAGCAGAACAGGGAGTGGTGACTAGTGTATGGACCAGGGTGAGATATTGTGGGTTAAGCTGGGAAGTCTAGCTGGAAGAAAGCCAGAACACTGGAGCTACAGATTGTGGCTGGCCCTGGCCACACCATCCCATCTCCGGAGCAAGGGGCTGTGCTCAGAAAGCAAGCACAAAGGGTAAACCAAGACACAGAGCCCGGAGGCAGTGGGAGGATTTTACTAACTGCACAACACACAATTTCCCCGGGCCCCCAAGGATGCCGGCGTCCCCTTCAGCCATCAGGCCCCAGCAGTGCCCCTTGCTCCTGTATCCCGTCTGGACTCTCGCTGGTAGGGAGGGTTTGGATGACAGTGCCACCAGAGGGAGAGCAGGGGTCATGGTGGGACACAGGATCGGGGTCTGGGCTGGGCACAAGGTCAGGACCAGCATCCTGCCCAGGCTTGGGGTCAGACAATTCCACAGGAGTAGGGCTGGGGGTGGATCTGGAGCCTGGGAGGGGTTTGGAGCTGGGATCGGGCGGAGTGCCCGGCCCAGAGCCGGGGTCAGGGCTGCGGCCAGAGCTGGTGCCCGGGCTGAGGCCCAAGCCAGAGCCAAGCACAGAAACAGCATCAGGACCCAGGAGGGAGACCTGCCCCGGCCTCATCGTGGATGCAGGGCTGAGGCCAGGCGCGAGGCCCAGGCCAGCGGCAGCTGCTGCAGCTGCAGCGGCCGCCGCAGCGGCAGCAGCAGCCGCGCCCTCATGCACCCGTTTGTGCTTGGTGAGGCTGGAGGCCTGGCCGAAGGCCTTCCCGCAGAGCTGACAGCGATAGGGACGCTCGCCCGAATGCACGTGCAGGTGCTGGAGCAGCGCTGAGCTCTGCCCGAAGGCCTTAGAGCAGTGCGGGCAGGCGTAGGGCCGCTCACCAGTGTGGATGCGCAGGTGGTGTTGCAAGTTGGAGCTCTGCCCGAAGGCCTTGCCGCAGTGCGGACAGCGGTAGGGGCGCTCGGCCGTGTGAGTGCGCTGGTGCTGCAGGAGCGCCGAGCTCTGCCCGAAGGCCTTGCCGCACTGTGGGCACGGGTAGGGCCGTTCGCCTGTGTGTGTGCGCAGGTGTTTCAGCAGCGCCGAGCCCTGGCCGAAGCCCTTGGCGCACACCGGGCACTTGTGGGGCCGCGGGCCGCCGTGCGTGCGCAAGTGCTGCGCCAGGAGCGAGCCATGCCCGAAGGCCTTGCCGCACACGGGGCAGTGGTGCGGCTTCTCCCCGCTGTGGCTGCTGCGATGTTTCAGCAGTGTGGAGCGCCAGCCGAAGGCCTTCCCGCAGGCCGCGCACTGGTACGGCCGCGCCCCAGTGTGGATGCCACGATGCTGCGCCAGGGTGGCACCGTGGCTGAAGGACTTCCCGCAGTCGGGGCAGCGGTACGGCTTCTCGCCGCTGTGGGTGCGGCGATGTTGGCTCAGCCCCGAGCTGCGGCGGAAGGCTCGCCCGCAATCCGGGCAGGAGAAGGGCCGGGGAGGGCTGGCGGGGGCAGGGAGCACCGCGGGGCTGGTGGCCAAGACCTGGGGGGTGGCAGTGAGGTCAGAGGAGATGGGGTCCACGTTTGGATCGCCGGGACTGAGGGTGTCGCTGTTAGGATCGAGAACCAGGGGTACCGGGCCAATCACATCTGGATCGAGGTCGAAACTCGAAGACATGGGGTCGGGATCTTGGGGTTCTGAACCCGGAGCTTCGGCGTCGGGATCCAGATCCTCCGAGATGGGCTCCAGATCTTCATAGTTGGGGTCTACGTCTTCCGAGACAGTGTTGAGGTCTTCTGGATCAGGCTCTGGGTCTTCAGAAACCGGGTCCAGATCCTCGGGATTGGGGTCCAGGTCCTCAGAGTCAGAGTCGAGCTCTTCATAAACCGGTCTCAGGCCTTTGTGGCCTGGGTTCCTGACCAGGACTGAGCGCCGCATTTCAGGCGTGGATGTGCCAGCTGCTTCTAGGGCAGGACCTGCAAGGGCAAGGACAGAGGGTAGGTGGAGGTGGGTTCTGGGGAAGCAGGGGTGTCTTTTGGAAGCATCGTTAGCGATGGGAGAGGAGACCCGGTTGTGCCCCCAGAATACACTATTTTTCTTTCTTTCTTTCTTCTTCTTTTTTTTCGCGGCGGGGGGGGGGGGGGGGGGGGGCCGAAAGCGTCTGTTCTGTTGCCAAGGCTGGAGCGCAATCCGCGGATCTCGGCTCACTGCAACCTCAGCCTCCCCGGTTCAAGTGATTCTCCTGCCTCAGCCTCCAGAATAGCTGAGATTACAGGTGTCCGCCACCACACCTGGCTAATTTTTGTATTTTTAATAGAGACGGGGTTTCATCATGTTGGCCAGTCTGGTCTCCAACTCCTGACCTCAGGTGTTCCGCCTGCCTCAGCCTTCCACAGTGCTGCTATTACAGGCGTGAGCCACACACCTGACCCTACTTCTTTATTTTTATTTTTGAGTTGGGGTTTCACTCTGTCACCCTGGCTAGAGAGCAATGATGTGATCATAGCTCACTGCAGCCTCAAACTCCGGGGCTCAAGCGATCCTCCCCTTGGCCTCCAGAGTAGCTAGAACTACAGAGGCACCACCACACTCAGCTAATTTCGGTTTCCTTCCCTCCCTTCCTTCTTTCTTTCCTTCCTCCCTTCTTCTCTTCTCTTCTCTTCTTTCTCTTCTTTTCTTCCCTTTAGCGATGGGGTGTCGCTATGCTGCCCAGGCTGGTCTCAAACTCCTGGCCTCTAGTAAGCTTCTAGCCTTGGCCTCATGAAGGGCTGGGACTACAGATGCGAGCCACTGTGCCTGGCCAAACCCCACCCACTTCTGAGCATACAAGTGGATCTTTCCCTTGTCTCTGACTGCAGGGAGATTTCTGACTCACCCCAGCCAGGGCAGGGAGTTGAGGGACCCCAGTAAGACATGGTGGGACATGGTAGGACCCTCCCCTCTCAGCCCTGAACCTGGATGGAGCTCATGGGACTTGGCACCAGAGCTTTCTAGTCCCCAACTCCATGGCTCTGCCCCTCCCTCCATTCTGGACTCTTGTGGGAAGCTTGGGTCCTGTGGAGGAGAGTCCTAGGTTCTGACTCCCTTGCTGGGGGTCCCCACATGGGGAACAGTGTGGGTATCAGGGTTCCTGTGCTCCTGAGCACATGGCCTGAATTCTTGTCCCATACTTGGGGGTGGCAGATTAATTTGCCGGGCTTCTGGTAGGGAGGCCCCCCCACCTCCAGGGGCAGCATTCTGAGCTCTAGAACTCATGTCTGGGGGGTAAGAATATGCAATAAATGGCCAGGCACGGTGGCTCACGCCTGTAATCCCAGCACTTTGGGAAGCCGAGGTGGGCGGATCACCTGAGGTCGGGAGTTTGAGACCATCCTGGCCAACATGGAGAAACCCCGTCTCTACTAAAATTACAAAATTAGCCAGGCGTGGTGGTGCATGTAATCCCATCTACTCGGGAGGCTGAGGCAGGAGAACTGCTTGAACCGGGGAGGTGGAGGTTGCAGTGAGCCAAAATGGCACCATTGCACTCCAGCCTGGGCAACAACAGCGAAACTCCATCTCAAAAAAAGAAAAGAAAAGAATATGCAACAAATAACATCTGGTATCCTGCCTGGGTCACTGAGGAGAGACAAGAAGACCCTGGCTTTCCCTCTGGGTAGAAGACAACCTGGATTCCAGACCTCACAGCTCCAGGTGGGAGTAAGCGTCACATCCTCTGTGTTCTCTCTTAGATCAGGAATGTCCTTTCCTAAAGCTAGATGGTGAGGGTGGTAGAGTGATATTTGGGACCCCTCCTGGTGAGGAGGGGTGGGCAGGGAGACTCATGAACCCCACAGGCAGAAGGGTGGGGACAGTTGTTAGTATACCTGTTTTATTTATTTATTTAGAGATGGGTTCTTGCTATGTTGCCCAGGCTGAACTCAAACTGCTGGGCTCAAGATCTCCTCCTGCCTCAGCCTCCCAAAGTATGGAAATTACAGGCATGAGCCCCCATGCTAGGCTATTGTATCTGTTTTCCCAATTGGCTAGAAGGTTCTGAATTTTTACTTCTAGCTGGAGGATGTGCAAGAATAATACCTGGGGACCCTGGGGAGTATTGGGGGAATGCCTGCACCATCTCCTCCCATGGCTGGGACGTGGGGAGTAGTGTCAGCATACTCGTGGCCCTTCCTGCAGGAATGATTCTGAACTGAATTCCAGGCTCATGGCTGGGGGCAGGCTGGGAGGTAGAGGAGCAAGAGCTGGAACCACTTCTGGGGAACAAGGGGAGCCCAGGAGGACCTGCCAAGGGGGATGCCTTGAGCTCCCCACCCCACGGCCGGGTGTTGAGGTGCAAACAATGAATCCATCTGTTCCTGGCAGAAGGTGTGGGGGACCTGTGGCTCCCCTCCGAGGAAGAGAATACACAGCCACAACCCCATAGCTGGGAGTGTGCAGACAAACAGAGCAGAGATCCTGGACCCGGGCCCTCAACCCAGACCCCATAGTTGGAGAGTGGAGGAAACAATACCTGGGACCCCTCCTGCATTCCTGGGGCGGGGGGCAGAGGAACCTTAGATTGCCTCCAGGGGAAGGGGCTCCCTGAATTCCCGTCTCTTAGCTGGAAGGTGGGAGGAGAAATCACTGAAGTATTTCCTGAGTTCCCAGGGGTGAGGGCAGGTAGACCCTTGGATCACCTCCTGGGGAAGGAGCTTCTAGAATTCCAGACCCCAAGACTGGAGGGGGAGGGGAACAATCCCTGGTCCCTTCCTAGGGTCCTAGGGGAAGAGGGACCCCCTAGGTCCCCCTCTTGAGGACAGGGCCTCTGAACTCCCGACCCCAGGCGGGAGGTGGAAACAATACTCGAGCCCCTCCTCGAATCAGGAGGGGAGGGGTCCTGGATCGCCTCCTGGAGAGGGGGCGTCCTGAGCTCCAGACCCCAGCGCTGGCGGGCGCCCTCCACCCTGCCCGATTGAAGGCTCCCAATCTCCGGGGCCCTCCCCCGAGGGCCTCAGCTGCGGGATGGGCGCGCTAGGCCGGCGCGGGCCGCGGGGTCCCCTCCCCATCGCTCCCGCGACCCCCGCTCTCCCGGGCCGGGGCCGGTGGCGCGCAGGGCGGGGGACGAATAGAGGTTGCCCAGGGCTGCGCCCCGCGCCTGGAGCCCCCCGCCCGCCCGCCCCCCACCCAGCCCCCCGCCCCGGCCCCAGCCCACTCGGGGGGACACTCACCCGGCGCCCCTCGCCCCTGCCCGGCCCGCCGTGCCCGCGCCGGCCGCCGGCGCCCCCGGGGCCCGCAGGAAGCCCCCCGCCCGCCAGCCCCGCCGGCGGCCCCCTCGGCCCAGCGGCCCCGCCAGGCGCTCCCGGGGAGCGAGAGGGGCCGGCCGAGGGCCGCAGCGGGAGCTGCTGGGACTTGTAGTTCGCCCGCGCCCGCCGCGGCCGTCGCCATCGCTGCCCCCGCCCCCCGGGCAGGCCTTTGTCCCCGGCCCGGCCACCCCGGCCGCGCGGCCTCGCCTTTGTCTGCACCGCGCCCCGCCCGCACGCGGCCCTGGCCAGGTCCCTAGTTTCTTCCTGGGCCTGTCTCTTTCTCTCCGTCTCTGCCCCTCTCGGTCTCTCTCAGTCCCTATCTCTCTGTCTCTGTTCATTCTCTGTCTGTCTCTGTCCCTGTCTTCCCATCTCTGTTCCTTTCTCTGTCTCTCTGTCCCCATCTTTTTCTCTGGGTGTTCCAATCTCTTTGCCTCTGTTGCTTTCTCTGCCTCGATCTCTCTATGTCTCTGTCTCTCTCTCTGTCTCCTGCCCATGTCTCTGAGTCTATCTTTGTTCATAAAACTCCAAACATGTTGTTCTTGCAGACTTGCAATGCACATAGGCACAGCCAAGCCTCTCCGATCTGCGATCTGAAACCATGTCTATTTTTGCTTAACCTGGCCTTCCTCCAATTTTTCCTTTTTGCATGGGGGAGCCCGACACCCTTTCTGAGTGACACCGGCCAAGGCACAGATTTGAGATACTTCTCCCCTAATGTTTTCAGCCTCCTACCCAGATGGTGGGGTGACCGCTGTCCCTGGAGGCCTCCAAGTGCTAGATGTGAGTGATAGTTTCCGGAGAACCTTACCCAGGGCTGGAAAAGGCTTGGGGCAAACTTTCCTTGGAGACACAGATACCCGCCGCCAGCCAGGAGAGAGAGTAGAAATCAGCTCCTGGCAACTGGAGCGTGATGTTCTTCACTAAACATAAACAATGATCACAGAATATAAACAATGATGAGGCAAGGCCACTCTGTGATCATGTCTGAACCAAGATAGGGACAAGGGCCCTCAAAAATGAAAACTCATAAAATGGATACTCATCCCCCTCTCCCAATGAACACAAGTGACTGCCACTTCTCACCAATGACAATTCCAACCGGACTCCTATCCTCCCACCGCTGAGATAAAAATCAGCGAAACACCTAGTCAGCAAAGTGCTCCCAGCATCCCAACAATACCACCCAAGTAATTCTCTTTAAAACCACCCAGTACAGGCCGGGCATGGTAGCTCACGCCTGTAATCCTAGCACTTTGGGAGGCCAAGGTGGGAGGATCATGAGGTCAGGAGTTTGAGACCAGCGTGGCCAGTATGGTGAAATCCCGTCTCTACTAAAAATACAAATATTAGCCAAGCATGGTGGCACATGCCTGTAGTCCCAGCTACTCAGGAGGCTGAGGCAGGAGAATTGTTTGAACCAGGAGAATCGCTTGAACCTGGGAGGCAGAGGGTGCAGTGAGCTGAGATCTATTACTGCACTCCACCCTGGGTGGCAGAGTGAGATTCCATCTTTAAAAAAAAAAGAAACAACAGATCACTCGCAGCGCTGGAGTCAAGATGGAGGAGTAAGCACGAGAGTCTTGCCCATGGCAAATTGTGGATGACTGTGGTGGGGCCTTTACGATGGGTACCATTGGTGGAGGTATCTTTCAAGCAATCAAAGGTTTTTGCAATTCTCCAGTGGGAGTAAACCACAGACTACGAGGGAGTTTGACAGCTATTAAAACCAGGGCTCCACAGTTAGGAGGTAGCTTTGCAGTTTGTGGAGGCCTGTTTTCCATGATTGACTGTAGTATGGTTCAAGTTAGAGGAAAGGAAGATCCCTGGAACTCCATCACAAGTGATGCCTTAATGGGAGCCATACTGGCAGCAAGAAATGGACCAGTGGCCATGGTTGGGTCAGCCGCAATGGGTGGCATTCTCCCAGCTTTAATTGAAGGAGTTGGTATCTTGTTGACATGAATTGCCTCTGCACAGTTTCCCAATGGTCCTCAATTTGCGGAATACCCCTCCCAGTTGCCTTCAACTCAATTACCTTCCTCACCTTTTGGAGACTATCGACAATATCATAGGACTTCTTTCCTAGGATTTCTTTAACAGAATGAGTTGTAGTTCGAGAAGGATTTCAGAAGATCAAGTTACAGTCCATTTTAAAAACCATGGGACAGCTATTGCCAACAGGCTATAAAGAGACATTAAAGGAACAAGGGGGAAAGGGGGTGCTAAAAAATAATGCATTTATTTATTCACACTTGAATTGCATTTGTGATAAAAATAAATGTCTAAATCATTAAAGGAAAATGCAATAAGTGCTTGAAAGGTGAAGTACCAAAGCACCAAAAAACAGTGAAATGTGATTATCATCTCCTTGGGGACTTCTCTGCCTGGTTCTGTGTGTTCTGTTATTCAAACAATAAAATGCTGGAACTTGAAAAAACAAAAAGAAACAACAACAACAAACCCCCCCTCCCCCGTATAGCCAGCTCACAACTGTCATCCCAGCACTTTAGGAGGCTAAGGCGAACAGATCACCTGAGGCTGGAGTTTGAGACCAGCCTGGCCAACATGGTAAAACCCCATCTCTACTAAAAATACAAAATTAGCTGGGCGTGATGGCCAGTGCCTGTAATCCCAGCTCCTCGGGAGGCCAAGGCAGGAGAGTCACTTGAACCAGGAGGCAGAGGTTGCGGCAACTTCAGCTCACTGCACTCCAGCCTGGGCAACAGAGCAAGACTCTGTCTCAAAAACAACAAAAAAACTCAAACCACTCAATACAAGCCCAGATTCTATAAGATGCTCCTCTGCGCTCCCATGTCCTCCTTATGGAGACACCCTGTGGCTCCTTCTTCCTTCTTGAACCTTCTGAATGTGTGTTGGACTCATAGCCTGAGACCTGCTTTCCATCTTCCTGCAGAGCCCACAGCAGATCTGAGACCGGAGAAAACTTCAATGGGATGATGTCCCTGGTTCCTCATCCTGCTACTGCCTGGATGATCCCATTACAAATAATACTCCTGATCACATCTGTTGTTTCTGTGGCTCAGAATCTAACAGCACTTTCTTTTCCTTTGCGGCGTCCCTCCACTACTCCAGATGGACATGTGTCTGACACTCCTTCCCAGCCCTGTGTGATCTGGGCTCTAATCAGAGAGCCTCATCTGCTGACCACAATAATTAGGTATGGGATGAGAAGGTGACATTGGAGGTTCTATTCTACCTCTGGGATCATGACCCACAGGGGGCTTATTCAGCCTGCAGCCACCTTCCTTAGTTGTTCAAAAGAACGGTCTGCAGACTGAGGCCAATGTGCACCAGGTTGTAGAGGTAAGAGTCAGAGAGATAGCTCTGGCTGTATTTGTTGAGCACCTGGATATGGCCGTACCTGAAACCAGAGTCCTCATTCTTTCCTGTACCATAAACCAACAAATGTCTTTGGTGTTCGAGCTAGTTTTATTGGATTTCTGTTCCTTGCATCTGTGACAATGTTGACTAATTTAGGAATTATTACCTGGAAAGGAAAGCATAATGAAAAATAACTTAAAATGTGGAACCAACTAAAGAAAGATGGGGCAGTGCTCTCTTTGGCAGCACATATACTAAAATTGGAATGATACAGAGAAGATTAGCATGGCCCCTGTGCAAGGATGACACGCAAATTTGTGAAGCATTCCATTAAAAAGAAAAGAAAAGAAAAGAAAGGTGAGGTAGAGAGCCAGGGTTGCCACATACATGGACTGTAAAGGGAATAGGTTACCTTGGGTTATGCAGTGCACAACCTGTCTAGATGTATATGGGGGCTGTGTAGAAGAGCTTTCTCCTGGTTGGGCGCTATGGCTCACCCCTGTAATCCCAGCACTTTAGGAAGCCAAAGCAGGCAGATCACCTGAGGTCAGGAGTTCAAGAGCAGCCTGATCAACATGGAGAAACCCCATCTCTACTAGAAATACAAAATTAGTCGGGCATGGTGATGCATGCTTATAATCCCAGCTACTCGGGAGGCTGAGGCAGGAGAATCACTTGAACCCGGGAGGCGGACTTTGTGGTGAGCCACGATCATGCCATTGCACTCCAGCCTGGGCAACAAGAGCTAAACTCCATCTCAAAAAAAAAACCAAAAAAAAAAAAACAAAAAAAAACAAACAAACAAAAAAAAAAGAGCTTTCCCCCAGAAAACTAGAGTTATGTGGAAGAAAACCAGGTGATTAAATTGTTGCCTGGCCAGGCATGGTGGCTGACACCTATAATCCCAGCACTTTGGGAGGTGGAGACGGGTGGATCACTGAGGTCAGGAGTTCCAGACCAGCCTGGTCAACATGGTGAAACTGTCTCTACTAGAAATACAAAGATTATCTGGGTGTGGTGTCAGGCGCCTGTAATCTCAGCTACTCAGGAGGCGAAGGCAGGAGAATTGCTTAAACCCCACATGGAGATTGCAGTGAGCCAAGGTCGCCACACTGCACTCCAGCCTGGACAACAGAGCAAGACTCCATCTCAAAACAAACAAACAAACAAACAAATGAATTGTTGCTTATTTTGTCATAGAACTCTAGCCATGTGTCTCTGAAGGACCAGAATATTAGAATGCGGGGAAGCCTTCTTTCCTTTTTTTTGAGACAGAGTTTCAATCTGGTTGCCCAGGCTGGAGTACAATGGCGCAATCTCAGCTCACCAAAATCTCTACCTCCTGGGTTCAAGTGATTCTTCTGCTTCAGTCTCCGGAGTAGCTGGGATTACAGGCATGTACCACCATGTTCAGCTAATTCTTCTGTTTTTACTAGAGACGGGATTTCTCCCTGTTGGTCAGGCTGGTATCGAACTCCCTACCTCAGGTGATCCTCCCACCTCGGCCTCCCAAAGTGCTGGGATTACAGGCGTGAGCCACCACACCCAGCTGCTTTCTTTCTTAAGAGTCAAGGTCTCGTTGTGTCACCCAGGCTGGAGTGCAGTGGCACAATCATAGCTCACTGCAGCCTTGAACTCCTGGACTCAAGACATCCTCCCAACTTAGCCTCCTGAATAGGTGGGACTACAGCCACCATGCCTATTACTATTATTTTATTTGTAGAGTTGGGGCTTCACTATGTTGCCCTGGCTGGTCTCAAACTCCTGGCTTCAGCGATCCTTCCATCTTGGCCTCCCAAAGTGCTGGGACTACAGGTGTGAGGAATTTTCCACCCCAGGCTAAAAGAGGAGGCAGATGACAAGGTGCAGGACATGACTGGGATCATGGGAGAACATCTGACACCCTATGCTACTCCCAAACACTGAACATTCCTTGTCTACAAAGCTGACAGTTACTCTCACTGGGAAGAGCCTATTAACTGAGCTAATCCACTCTCCAGATTGTAACCCTGGGGCAAGACACAGATCTGTCCTTAGGAGACACAGTCAATCCAGGTTGGGCTCCAGCACCATGATCCTGGCTGGGTTTGGGGAACCAAATAACCTAAGGGTGGGCTCCTGAGGTAGGCAAACCAATCACAATATTGTTTTCCTCTGGGCGCAGTGATTGGTCCACAACTGGGTGTGTGGTTCAAATGGGCCAATCAGCCTTTTCCTTATATTCCAATATGGGGGCCCAGTGCCATGGCTCATGCTTGTAGTCCCAGCACTTTGGAAGGCTGAGGTAGGCGGATTACTTGAGGTCAGGAGTTCAAGACCAGCCTGGCCAACATGGTGAAACCCCATCTCTACTAATAATACAAAAATTAGCCGAGCATGGTGGTGCTTGCCTGTAGTCCCAGCTACTTGGGAGCCTGATGCAGGAGAATTGCTTGAACTCAGGAGGCAGAAGTTGGAGGGAGCCGAGATTGCATCACTGCACTCCAGCCTGGGTGACAGAGTGAGACTCTGTCTTGAAAAAAAAAAAGTTAATATAGGGAGTGTGTTGGAAAGACCCCACTCTTTTCTGGGGGCTTTAAACAAAGATTGGAGAATGCTACCAGCATCTTCCTTTGCCGTCACTTGGAGGGACAGAGTCCTGATGCAAAATGCCTGATATTAGACCCAATTCCAGACTTTCTTGATTCTCTCTCTCTCTCTCTCTCTCTCTCTGTGTGTGTGTGTGTGTGTGAGTGTGTGTGTGATTGTTGAGAAAGGATCTTACTCAGTTGCCCAGGCTGGAGTGCAGTGATAATAGCTCACTGCATCCTCAATCTTCTGGGCTCAAACGATCCTCCCACCTCAGCCTCCCAAGTAGCTGGGACTACAGTTGCACACCCAGCTAATTTTCTAAATTATTTTTAGTAGAGATGAGATCTTGCTATGTTGCCCAGGCTGGTCTGGAACTTCTGAGTTCAAGTGATCTTCCCACCCCAGCCTCCCAAGGTGGTGGAACTGCAGGCATGAGCCACCACATCTTGCCTTTTCCGTTTTTATTTTATTTTTCCTTTTTTTTTTTTTTTTTTTTTTTTAGGAGACAGGGTCTCACTATGTTGCCCAGGATGGAGTGCAGTGGCTGTTCACAGATGTGATCCCACTACTGATCAGTAGTTTTTGACCTGCTCTGTTTCCAACCTGGGCCAGTTCACCCCTCCTTAGGCAACCTGGAGGTCCCCGGCTCCCAGGAGGTCACCATATTGGTGCCGAACTTAGTGCGGACACCGAATCAGCATAGTGCACTCCAGCCCAGAACTCCTGGGCTCAAGTGATCCTCCAGCCTCAGCCTCCCGAGTAGTTGGGACTACATGCACGTGTCACTGTGCTTGGCCTGTCTTTTTCTAAATCAATAAAATTCCTTTTTTGACTTGAGCCAGATAGAGCTTGGTTTCTGTCACTTGCAACAAAATGACTTAAGACATGAACACATTTAGTCACCATTCATTGAGCTGCAGCCAAGTGTGAGGTCCTTTTCTGAGCATGGTACATACACCTTTTATTGAGCCCTCGTAACCCCTCTAAGAAGGAGGAGCTATCAACACTTCCATTTTACAAGTAAGGAAAGTGAGGGTCAGGATGTATTCTTGCCTGAGGACAGAAAGGTAGGTCTGAATTCTGCTGCTGGGTGATACTTACCAGTGAGAAAGTTGTTTTCCTTTAAAAATTAATCCTGGTGTCAGGTGCGGTGGCTCATGCCTGTAATCCCAGCACTTTGGGAGGCTGAGGAGGGCAGATCGCCTGAGGTCAGGAGTTTGGGATCAGCCTGGCCAAAATGGTGAAACCTTGTCTCTACTAAAAATACACAAATAAGCCAGGCATGGTGGTGGGCACCTGTTATCCCAGCTATTTGGGAGGCTGGGGCAGGAGAATCTCTTGAACCCAGGAAGCGGAGGTTGCAGTGAGCTGAGATCGCACCATTGCACTCCAGGCTGGGTGACAAGAGCAAGACTTTGTTTAAAAAAAAAAGAAATTAATCTTGGTTTCTCACATTCAATCCTATATTATTCATCTTGATCCCTCGGCTTTTGTGTGGAGTAAGGGGGTGAGTGGAATATAGAAGGGTTAGTCATAAATCCATAAAAATACACCCGGAATCTTCCTGATGTAGTGTCCTTCCCCATGGATTAAACCTTTCCAGTACAGTTTCTGTTCTTCCCTGGCAAGCCATCCTAGGGCTGGTCATTTTCATTGTTAAAAAATGCTTCAAGTTGTGCTGAAATCCAGCTCTTTGTAACTGCTATGCACTGTTTTCATCTATGCCTAAGGCTATTGTAAACCATTCCTGGGATGAGGCAGGAAGAGAATTCTGCAGCTAGAGCTACATGGAACTTAAGAACAAAGTAAACATTCTGAGCTTCCTGGCAGGCAAGGCAAAAAGGGAAAGCCTTTCTGTTCTCCTAGTCTGGTCACTAGGCAGACCAGCTTCATCAGAACAGGATGAGCTTATTGCAGTGGTTTTCCACCAGGGTGATTCTCTCCCATTCAGAAGCCATTTGGCTATGTTTGAGACATTTTGTTGCAAGTGGGAGGGAGAGGTACTACTGGCATCTAGTGAGTAGAGGACAAGGATGGCACCAAATATCCTACAATGCACAGGACAGCCTCCAATAAAGAATGATCTGACCTAAGGCGTTGATAAATGACAAGCCCTGGTTTATCCTGAAGTAACTCAGAAGAGCACAATACCAAATATCTTTAGAGGACATATTCTACAGCTGGCAGAATCTTGCATGATCGACATGCATACCATGTGTGGCCAAATGGTCATTTTGTTCCCATAAGATGCAAAGCTGGACTCCTACCTTTCCTGCAGAAATGACAACCTGGCCTAGAAGAACTGATGTCAACCAGGAAACAGCTCCTGGCCAGGGTTGAGATTGGCTCAACCTCATGGTTCATTGGATTGGGTCATCAGTTTTTGGAAGTTTGATTCTTGCTTCAGGAAAGCCATGTTCACTCCTTGAAGCTGGATGTTCAACAGCCTACAGAGGCAGGACTTGGGCATGGCCACTAAGGGCCACCGTATCCCAGACAGCCCTTTCTCCTTGCCACATCCTGGACCGCAAAGGTCAGGCGCTGTCCAAGGTACTGGTTCTTGCTAGGCCCTGTCTCACACTCACTTGCTGTAGGGCGCCATCACATCATCCTCCTTTTGACCCTTTACATTTTGTCCCTGGCTGAACATTTACCTCCTTGGACCTCATAATGTCTTGATGGCTTTTGTAAATTTGCCCCTGAATTCTGCTCTGACTTGGGGGGCCAGTTGACCAGACAGCCAGTGCACCATTCGGCCTCTAGTCTCCGCCCATGATGGAAAAACTTGCTGGGTCATTATTCTCAGCTGTGTCCACCCCTCCATGTCCTCTACAGGCCACACCCAGTGTCTCCACCATTGAAAGCTTTTTCCCCACACCCTGGCCTTCCCCACTTTCATTCTCAGAAGTGAAGCTTCTCCTCTATGACCCCAGCCCCATGCACTGAAAAGTGTGTACATTTCTCATGTATAACAGCCTCATGGAAGAGTTACTACTTATCCCCATTTCATAGATGAGCAAACTGAGGCTCAGAGGGGTTAAATGACTTGCACAAACTACTATCCAGGACATGGAGGAGTCTGGGTTTGGACTATGTCCATCCAGCCTCTCCTGCTCCCCGGGATCTATGTTCTCAAACCACCCACACCAATATCTCTGTTCAGCACTATGACTTCATGCTTTTGGTTTGTCTGTTTGATGCAGAGTTTTTGCTCTGTTGCCTTGACTGGTTGCAGTGGTGCAATCATATAGCTCAATGCAGGATCAAATTTCTGGACTTAAGTGATTCTCCCACCTCAGCCTCCTGAGTAGCTGGGACTACAAGCACATACCACCATGCCTGCCTTCTTTTTTTTTTTTTGAGATGGAGTCTCACTCTGCCGCCCAGGCTGGAGTGCAGTGGTATGAACTTGGCTTGCTGAAACCTCTGCCTCCCAGGTTCAAGTGAGTCTCCTGCCTCAGCCTCCTGAGTAGCTGAAATTACAGGCTCCCACCACCACGCCCTGATAATTTTTCGTGTTTCAGTAGAGATAGGGTTTCACCATGTTGGCCAGGTTGGTCTCAAACTCCTGACCTCAGGTGATCTGCTTGCCTTGGCCTCCCAAAGTGCTGGGATTACAGGTGTGAGCCACTGCACTGGGCCAATTATCTTATTTTTTGTAGAAACAGGATCTCCCTATGTTGCCCAGGCTGATCTCAAACTCCTGGGCTCAAGCAATCCTCCTGTCTTGGCCTCCCATAGAGCTGGGGTTACAGGTGTGAGTCACCGCGCCCAGCCTTGACTCCATACTCTTCATGGCAACGCAGCAACAATGGAGTCATCCCCTCCAATGCAGTCCCTGCCTCCAGCCCCCACCCACCCAAGCATCCTCTGGAGACTGGCTGACTGATGGGAAGGCGGGGGATGTTGCCAAGGTGGCATTTATTGCCGGCTGGGGCAAGGGTACATAGGGGGCTGGGGGGCCCAAGGGTCCATCTTCTCCCTGAAACCGTGCTGGCGAGGCGTGCCCAGGGGCACGAAGCTCTCCTGAGGATTGTTCAGTCTCTGGACTGCTGGGCCCTGGTACTTGAAACTCGTCTTTGTATTGGGTTGAGAAGAAGCGCAGTCCACCCAGAGGGGGCTCCATGTGGCTGTATTTGCACTGTGGAGTCAGGGTGAACAGCCTGGCAAGGCAGCCTGGGATGTGGCTGACTCACCCGGGCCACTCCAGGATCCCCAGCCCTATTGCGTCGGGGGGCGGGGCCAGGCAGGGGAGGCTAGCTGGTCGGGGGCGGAGCCAGAGTTTCACAAAGGAGGAGGGGTTAAGACTGGGAAAGAGAAGATAGGGAAAGGGCGGGGCTATGGCCAGAAGGGTGGAGTTATGTAGGGGCGGGATTGTCCAGGGGTGGAGTTGGGGTTCTGGTCAATTGGGGGTGAGATTTAGCCCTTAAGGAGGTGAAGCTAGGGGTAGCGTGGGGCCGGTTAGGGCAGTGCCAGAGCATCAAAGGCTGGGGAGGTTGAATCCTGGGAGGAGGTGAACAGAAAGGGCCTCGGGCTGGGCTGAATGAAGAGCTGGATGGGAGAAACCAGGGGTGTTCCTGGAAGGAGTCCAGGGCTGGGGTGATCCTAGGTGACTCTGAATTAACCCTCGTCTTGGGAATAACAGTGGTGGTGGTGCAAAGATGCCCTGGGCTGACCTTGACATGACCCTGGGGGGTGATCTCTTTTTTTTTTTTTTTTTTTATTTGAGGCAGAATCTTGCTCTGTTGCCCAGGCTGGAGTGCAATGTCACGATCTCGGCTCACTGTAACCTTCACCTCCCCGGTTCAAGCAGTTCTATCTCAGCCTCCCGAATAGCTGGGATTACAGGCGCCCGCCACCACACTCGGCTAATTTTTGTATTTTTAGTAGAGGCAGGGTTTTGCCATGTTGGCCAGGCTGGTCTTGAACTCCTGACCTCAGGTGATCCGCCCGCCTCGGCCTCCCAAAGTGTTAGGATTACAGGCGTGAACCACCGCACTCGGCCAAGGTAGGGATGAACTTGAGGCTGAAGGGATATTAAGATGCCCCCGAGCCTGGGTGATCACTAACTCAGGCTAGGTGACAGAATAGTCATCCTGAGATAACTCTATACCCATGTGGGGGTTACATAACGAAGGGTGGCTCCCTTTCTCCTCCCTCACCCGCTGTAGCATCCCTTCAGTCACCGGGGCCGGAGCTGTTCTGTGTGGCTTCAGCATCTTCTGGTTCATGGTTAAAAAATCGAATTCTGGAGATTCGGGTGGGGAAGGCTAAGTTGAGGGCTGTGGACCGAGGCGGGGCTGGGGATGTGGAGAAGTTCAAGGGAAGGGTTCAGGAGCTAAGCTCAGGCCAGTACTGATGTTGACCAGGGGAGAGGAATGGATTAGAAGAGGGAGAAAGGAGGAGCCAAAGGAGGAAGGAGGAGCCACAGAAAGGGGGAGGAGCTGGGAGAAGGGAGAGGAGCAGGGGGAGGAGGGAGGAGCTAGGGGAGGAGCCCGGAGTTAGGGCATAGGGCTAAGAAGGTCAGGGGTGGGGCCAGGCCAGAAAAGTCTGCGGCCGGGCTAGGCAGGGCAGGCTGGCCGGTCAGGGGCGGAGCCAGAGTCTGACAACGGAGGAGGGGTTAAGAATGGGTGAGAGAGGATGGGGAAGGGGCGGGGCTATGGCCATGGGGTGGAGTTATGAGGGAGCGGGGCATGGCCACGAAGGGGCGGGATTATTCAGGGGGGGAGTTGGGGTTTAGCCTTGCAGGAGGTGAAGCCAGGGTTAGGGTGGGGCTGGTTAGGGGCGGGGCCAGAGCGGTGGCAGGGGCGAAGCTTCCAGGACCAGGATTCCTGGGGCGGAGCTTCCGGGGGTCGTGGCTTCCAGAGGCGGGGCTTCAAGGGGCGGGGCTCACAGGGCGGGAATCCCCGGGGCGGGGCTTTCAGAGGCGGGGCTTCCCTGGGCGGGGCTCCCCGGGGCGGGCTCCATAAGGCGGGGCTTCCCGGGAGCGCTCACCGCCAGTGCCCTGCGGCAGGTTGCTCCGCTGCAAGTGGAGGTTGGGTGCTTTCTTCACCTGCCTCCACTCTGAGGGGCTGTAGTCCGAGCCCATGGTGGTCTTGAAGAAGCGTCTGAGCAGCTTTGGCCCCCCCCCCTAGGGTCACGTGACTCTGCAATTTCTCGTGAGGCACGTGGCGGCTGGGTGGCTGGGTCGGGGGTGGCGGCTGTAGGACCACAAGGCATTTGAAAGCTCCGGTGTCAGAGAGGTCCCCGGGCCCGGGGGCGGGGGGAGGGAGGAGGTGTGCTCTGTGTGACCTTGGACAGCTCCCTCACCCTTTCTGGACCCCACGTGGTAGCTCTGGGAGTTGGTACTCTTATCACATTTTACAGAAAGACCCACCGAGGCTCGGAGTGGTGAAGTGACTCGCCCTAGATTACTCAAGTACATCCAGGAGGTTACTCTATACACATATCAAGCTCGCTCCCACCTTGGGACTTTTGCACCTGCTATTTGCTCTGTCTGGGAAGCCCTTTTTTCTGCTGCCTCTTTGCTCTTTCGCTGACCTGGCCGTAGAGGTACTGCATGAAGGTGTCCAGACTGCCAGGGCCGGGGCACCAATTTCCTTTCAGGATGTGCGACTCCGGAGTCTGATCATGGTGAAGAACAAAAGGCTCTGCCAGGAGCGGAACAGGTGCAGAGCTGCCCTGGGATGCTGCGGTGGGAGGCGGGGTGGGGCGGGCCGCAGGCTCTCACCTGGCTCCCGGGCATAGAAGTGCTCGGTCTTGGTGGTCCTGTCGTGGAAGAGGCTGTCTCCAGGACGGATATTTACATAGTGGATGTGGGCTGCGGCCTGGGTCTTGTCATACCTGCACGTAATGTATTATTCTATCAAGAATAAGGTAAAGTGGGCCGGTCGCGGTGGCTCACGCCTGTAATCCCAGCCCTTTGGGAGGCTGAGGTGGGTGGGTCACCTGAGGTCAGGAGTTCAAGACCAGCCTGGCCAACATGGTGAAACCCCATCTCTGCTAAAATTACAATATTAGCTGGGTATGGTGGTGCATGCCTGCAATCCCAGTTACTCAGAAGGCTGAGGCAGGAGAATCACTTAAACCTGAGAGGCAGAGATTGCAGTGAGCTGAGATGTTGCTACTGCACTCCAGCCTGGGCAACAGAGCAAGACTCCATCTCAAAAAAAAAAAAAAAAAAAATGGCTGGGTGCGGTGGCTCATGCCTGTAATCCCAGCACTTTTTGGGAGGCCAAGGTGGGTGGATCACAATGTCAGGAGTCCAAAACGAGCCTGGCCAATATGGTGAAACCCCGTCTCTACCGAAAATACAAAAAATTAGCCAGGTGTGGTGGCATGAGCCTGTAGTCCCAGCTACTCAGGAGGCTGAGGTGGGAGAATTGCTTGAACCTGGGAGGTGGAGGTTGCAGTGAGCCAAGGTCATGTCACTGCAGCACTGCAGCCTGGG